>OZ024906.1:92696466-92746848 GCA_964017125.1 Flabesymbios commensalis | reverse complement strand
CTCATGAAACATATAAATTACATACATTGCATAAAGAACACAAGTTGTGCTTAATATTTTTGCACAGAAATATATACCTTCCCTGCCTTGCCTTGGTAATCCGCCAGGGCCAAGGACAACTGTATGCAGTAATCCATGTCAGATCTATCCCGTTGTTTCTATATTCATTCAATGAATAAACAAACAATGAGACACTATTGTGCAAAAAACTTGGTTCATGTCGAGTAGTTAATTAAGCTAATGACACCACATGGAGCGAACGACACGATCTAGCAATCAACCAGTAGTCTGATGCCAAATGGCAGAGTATGTTCTGTTGTTGCTATGAGTCCTGAATTAGCAACCCGAAATATAATCACACACTCTCTAAACGTCACAGCCGTTGGCCCAACACTGTGACAACGTATGTGAACAGGGGATGTTTTTTGGCGTTGGATTTCATCAGCCCACGAGTGTCATGCAATGTGTTACATCACCGCAACTTCTCTACAGCAAGGCCCTGCAATAGGGAAGATACATCACCTTGGCCGCTCTGGGAGTGGTGAATTAAACTTAATGCTACGTTTGTGCACGTGACTAAACTGATCCAGGAGAACATCCTTGTGATGGTGAGGTGTATCATATAATACTGTCTACCCGTCATAGCTCATGTGGCAGACTCGGTCACAGTGACCACCATTTTATTAACACACCAAGCGGTGTAAAAATGACATTACGAAAAACTCGGATATTTTGAGTGCCTTAAAATTTGGCAAACTTCTTTTAAATGTTGCAGTATTTAATATAGTGTTGATAATCGGGTAACACATCATGCAATAGAAGGTATGTGAAGGGAGCCTTATGGAACATCTACAAATGATTTAACATAAATTACGTGGCTGGCACAATGGTCAGAAGAGTAGGGCATCTAGTTTGTGGTGTTTAAAAAACAAAATTACTCTTATGTAGATCTGAAAACTTCACATAATATTGTAGCTCGGCTTAAAACGTGATTCGCACCTCTTCAATTGAAAACTAATAAATCAATATCGTTTTTGGATAGGTGATCGTAAGTGCTTCGGCGCACAGACAGCTGGCGAGCATTCCGAAGTGCCGGAAACATCCTTCCTTTGTTAATGGAAACAAAAAGTAGTCAATATTAGACTGGCAGCGATGCTCGCGTGTTCCTGCGCAACGCTCTGTCGTGATTAGGGCAATTTTGCATTTCGTAAGATGACAGCATTGTTAACCAGCTAATGATTAAAAGCGGCCAAATGGTATTCTACCCCGTGATTTAAAAAAACAGCTGAATGACGGCGATCTTGTCATATGACAGGCTGGTCACTCTCTTGCTGTTACTGCGACGTTGGCCCAACAGTGAACCAACGTTGGGCCAACGTCTCATGTTTGCTGTGATGTGATTGTGAGATTAAAATGAAGGAACATCTCAACATCTCAATGAATATTGTGGCATTTAAAGAGTTGATAAAACAAATTGGTACCAATGATCAAATATTTAAAGAGAACAGAGCAGTGCTCTGGCTACTTTGATCTTTTGTCTGGAGAAATACTGCCTCAAATTGCAAGCTCAAAACATCAATGCCTGAATCACACAATGTCAGCGACGATGTCAAAGCCATGAATAGCGTTCAGGGAGTTGATTAGATCGCATATTCTGAGACGCTGCAGTCTATCGTCAGCGCTGAGATCATGCTGTGTCGGTGCAAAGAAGCTCCTTTACAAATTCGGCGCCATTCCAGTGGACTGCTAGTTTAAAACTGGTTCATTGTCTGCGACGCTTATCCAACATTTAATCAATGCTGTGTTAATTTCTCGCCTCAGCTACGTCCGGATAAAAAGTATGCCACTTTAGAATTTCCCAGAGGTGGCGATGGGGAGGGGGGAGTCTCCATTCATTGAGAATGTATTTCAATTCATATGCTGATATTCGTTAACTGTGTAATTAATTGTGTCGTTTTGTAAAATAAAAATATATTAACAAATACATATACATAAACTGCATCAGTTTCAGTTTATTAATAAATAAATTATCTTGTTTTAAACAAGCATAAAATTACTGGAATTAAAAATATCCTTCCACGTGGACCTCCTAGGACTTAACGACCATAACACAAACAACACACTTTTGCAGGTGGGGACATTTTAATAGACAAATAAAACATATTGACCCAGCAGACACGGATGAATCAGGCTCGAATCCACTCACTCACTCACTCACTCACTCACTCACTCACTCACTCACTCACTCACTCACTCACTCACTCACTCACTCACTCACTCACTCACTCACTCACTCACTCACTCACTCACTCACTCACTCACTCACTCACTCACTCACTCACTCACTCACTCACTCACTCACTCACTCACTCACTCACTCACTCACTCACTCACTCACTCACTCACTCACTCACTCACTCACTCCCTCACTCACTCACTCACTCACTCACTCACTCACTCACTCACTCACTCACTCACTCACTCACTAACTCACTCACTCACTCACTCACTCACTAATGTACCCACTTACTAAAGTGACTTGTAAACGAATTCGACAAAAAACAAACTTGTAAAGTACATGTTAAGACATTTACATTTTTTTAAACAGAAGTTAGCTTTTTGAAATCGTGTATTTTGCTGTTGGAGTGCACATATCCGTTGTTCACTGTTGTCACGTAAACTCGATTCGCTGTCGCCATTTTGCCACTTTTATGTCCGTCCGGAACGGGAGCCTTGTGGTTTTCTTCGTCTCTTGTATATCTAACACGCTATCGCCACAGGTTGTCTTTATTCCCACCTCCTCCTTTGCCCTCTTAACACAGCGGCTCTATTTCCCGTCTTCTACGTGTTATAACTTCCTCGTTATGTCTCTTTTTTTGCAGTACACCTGGAAACACGCACCATTCACCCAGTGCTAGTTTATTGTTCAACATCGAAGGTATTGTCCTGATTCTGTCATTCCATTCCACTGGACAGTGATTATTGATTTCGCAATTTCACGTCAAGGTAAATATATATATTTATTCAATATCCGAATAAATAAAACGCTGAACCATATTGCAACACACTTTTTCTATTCAATACATTAATTTCGATATATGTCATGTGCATTAATGCAACGAGGGGTTTGAGGATTATTCTCGGATCATATAGCATTCACAATCAAGAACTATACATTCATGTTTCCTGCACCCTTGTCTGAATGATTTAGTTATGGACTGTGATAGGGAACCTTGATTGTCTCCTGTCCCGATATCTTGTCAAAAATACAGCTCTACCCACCACAGAATGCCATCACAACCACGTTCCCTTCTGAATTCAAACATAAAGCTTCACCAACCACATAATGCCAACAGATATATCTACCAGCCACAGAATGCCAACAGATAGCTCTACCCACAAAAGCACCACTTGATTTAAAAAGTTGTATATATTTTGTAATTCATAGGAGGCGCGAGTCGTGTGTTTTGCTTACCAGTACCTTTATTAACGTAACGTCAACGTGTCGCACTGCTTAATATCATATTAGACAAAAAGTATTAGGGTCTCTATGAGTGAAACCTGGAACAAGTTCATAACAAGATAAAAAAATCAGAACATGTTCCGAAAACAATTCTCTACACCATACTATAAGTCTAAATAAGCATTTTGAAAAATTCAAGATGGCGTTCAAGATGGCCGCCGATTTTACTATTTGTCATATCTCTGGAATAAACCATCATATAACCGTAAATAAGGAGTCTAAAGATATGTCTTTCGGGGCGAGAAATTTGATTTTGAAATTTATTAATAAGATAAAACAGTTATTTATTGTTTACATGTTGAATGGTGATGGGAATATGTTGAAGGACGATCGAGAGGTGTTAATGAGCGCCTGGAGGGCGTGAAAGGGCGACAGAAAAACCATAATGGGCGATTGGGAAGAATTGAAGCAAACTTTATTCGGTTCAAAATAGCAAACTAACCTTATAACCACAAATGTGACATTGAACAATCAAAATACAACAAAAAATGCAGTAAAAATCACATCAAAATATGTATTAAACTTGCTTTCTATTTTTATTTGCGGAAAATGTGTTTTGGATAGAAGAGTTTGAATCAAAATCCTACCAGAAATGAATTTTCTAGTCAAAATTAAATTAAGACAAGTTATTACATTGGTTGTTATTTTGTTAGAACCATTTATTTGCTCATTTGAATTTGAAGATGAAGTTGAATCACTAAAATAATATCGAGAGGGATTATCCAGTAGGTTAGGTTATGTCGTTTACATTTTTTACACCAACAAGAGGTAATATACTTGTTCTCAGCCTTACATATAACAAATTGTATGCTGGTCACTTGACCTTTAATCATAAAAAAATCATATTTCCACACTTTTATTCTTGCAATTTACTTTTTTACCTTGAAGATGTCCTTGAATCACAAAAATAATACCATAAATGGATTATCCAATCAAAATCAGATAAAAAAAGTATTGTATTAGACTTGCTGCTATTCACTTTAATAATATTTTCAGAAATGATACCTTCAAATTGACCTTTTGACATTGAATGTCACATTGAATCACAAACATAATGCTATAAATGGATTTTCCAGTCAAAATCCCATGCAAATGAGGTATTACACATGCTCCCAGCTGTATTTGTAAAAAAAAATACTTTCGATTACTTGACCTTGAAATTGACATTTTGCCATTGAAGATGACCTTAAATCATCAAGATAATATAAGAAATGGATATTTTAGTCAAAATTACACAAACACGATGTATTACACTTGTTCCTACCTTTATGATTTTGCTAATTGAGACCTTAAAACATTGTTCATATATGATTTACGTATACTTAGGATCACTGTTTTCATATTATGAAAACAATCATTCAAAATATTCTTTTCGTATTGAAATATGTTGAAATTGAATTCTACACCACCAAACATATATTTAGACTCATTAATGATGAGTTTATGATGATTTTAGCCCACGATATGATAACATGTTAAATCGGCGGCCATCTTGAATTTCTCAAAAGGCTTAAGGTGGATTCTTGGGGCCTTTTAATATGTTGTAGGGAATTGTTTTCTAAACATCTGCAGAAATGTTAAGCTTGTTTTGAGTTTGTTCGAGTACCAAACCTAATACTCTTGGTCTATATGGAGGGCAGGGGCCCTAGGGTAGTGGTTAGCATCGGCATCTCTGGATCTGGAGTGGATGTGAGCGTCGGCTTCTCTGGAGTGGATGTGAGCATCGGCTTCTGGATCCAGAGTGGATGTTACCATCGGCTTCTCTGGATCTGGAGTGGATGTGAGAATCGGCTTCTCTAGATCTGGAGTGGATGTGAGCGTCGGCTTCTCTGGAGTGGAGGTGAGAGTCGGCATCTCTGGATCTGGAGTGGATGTGAGCATCGGCTTCTCTGGATCTGGAGTGGATGTGAGCGTCGCCTTCTGGATATGGAGTGGATGTGAGCATCGGCTGCTCTGTATCTAGAGTGGATGTTAGCATCGGCTTCTCTGGATTCAGAGTGGATGTTAGCATCGGCCTCTCTAGATCTGGAGTGGATGTGAGCGTCGCCTTCTGGATCTGGAGTGGATGTGAGCATCGGCTGCTCTGGATCTAGAGTGGATGTTAGCATCGGCTTCTCTAGATCTGGAGTGGATGTGAGCGTCGCCTTCTGGATCTGGTGTGGATGTGAGCATCGGCTGATCTGGATCTAGAGTGGATGTTAGCATCAGCTTCTCTGGATCCAGAGTGGATGTGAGCGTCGCCTTCTTTGGAGTGGAGGTGAGAATCGGCATCTCTGGATCTGGAGTGGATGTGAGCGTCGGCTTCTCTGGAGAGGATGTGAGCATCGGCTTCTCTGGATCTGGAGTGGATGTGAGCGTCGCCTTCTGGATATGGAGTGGATGTGAGCATCGGCTTCTCTGGATCCAGAGTGGTGGATGTTAGCATCGGCCTCTCTAGATCTGGAGTGGATGTGAGCGTCGCCTTCTGGATCTGGAGTGGATGTGAGCATCGGCTGCTCTGGATCTAGAGTGGATGTTAGCATCGGCTTCTCTAGATCTGGAGTGGATGTGAGCGTCGCCTTCTGGATCTGGTGTGGATGTGAGCATCAGCTCCTCTGGATCCAGAGTGGATGTGAGCGTCGCCTTCTCTGGAGTGAAGGTGAGAATCGGCATATCTGGATCTGGAGTGGATGTGAGCGTTGCATTCTCTGGAGTGGAGGTGAGAATCGGCTTCTCTAGATCTGGAGTGGGGGTGAGCGTCGCCTTCTGGATCTGGAGTGGATGTGAGCGTCGCCTTCTTTGGAGTGGATGTGAGCATCGGCTTACCTGGATCTTTTATCGGCGTGGTGCTTTCTGGGGCCAGATGTATCTTGCTGTTCGTACACAGTGGACTACTACTTTTTTTAAAATAATTATATAAACAAATTTGACAGTTTCGACTTATGAATCTCTGAAAAACCTAAAAAAATGATTTTTTTGAATGGAAGAACAAATTTTCTGCCCCATTGTGCCCCGGCCTTCCCTATAGGGCCTACTGTTTGGCTACAATTAACTGAGGGTTTTACTTATGCATGCGCAATCCACTATGTATGTACACTCCATTATTTGATTATGAATGCAAAATACTTTTCAGAAAGTCTGTTTATACTGAATTACAACACATTCCCATATTATATATTATGTACACAAACAAAAAATAAAATTAATAAATTAAATTAGAGCGAGGATAACATATTGTATTATTAAGTGAATATATAATCAAGACTGCGTCGTATAACAAAATACAGAAATTAATGCATTAATATATTATTTTTATTGATTCCATTTGCAACATGAACAAAACGGAAAATTGCATCATCCCCACAGCAAAGCCAGAGATCCCGAGATCACAAGTCTGTGATCTTGAGAAGCATAGCCCAGACGTAGGCAAGATGCAAAATTGTGGTTAATTACAAAACATTATAATAATTATACATAAATATCTTATTATTTTTAGGACAGGAGAAACATTGGTGTAGATTGCACTCTTCATTATATTTATTTTAAAATATGTTTTTACAATATAAAATTAAACCAGCAAGCGAATGTGTAGATATTTTTAATTTTATTTTTGTTATCCTCATTCAATAAAGATACTTCTCTTTGGAGTTACATCTCGTTGGTGACACTAAAATCCGGATTTGAATCCAGTTAAGCTATTCCAATGTCTTATCGAAGTCATAGCAATAAACCACAATATCCCATGATGATTGTGCTAAGGTTTAAAGTCGATTGGATAAAAGCCCAGGGAGGAAAAGAGCATTGCATAGAGTAATTATAGTAAAAACTAGCCAGAGCCGATGCTTCACAAATATGGTTGCGCATAGCCCAAACATAAATAGCCCAATTATAATAAATACAAAACTACTGCCAAGAGGTGAGATGAACCCCTCTACTACTGATACCAGCCCTTCCAATAATGATAATCTATGTATGAGCCATGACTTAATAAAGAAACAGTTGAATTGATCTTTTCAAACTTTTTTTGCGTAAAAATGGCAAGAGGTTTCTAATCGATCCCCTGTAATTTCACGCTATTTACGAGAGCGCTCGTACGCGCTTTGAAAAACGTTGAAAACCTGGAATATTGTGATTGAAAATCACAGCCCTGGAATAGGTTAAAATCTGCTCTTAAAAAAGTCCTGTAAATGTCCTGGAATTTAATTATACCTATACTGTTCCAGGATCTGTCTTAGAGTATCCCAGGATTTCAGCCTTGAGAGGTATCATGACATCGGGTTCGAATTTCCAGTAGCGTGCCGAGACCTCCTTCTCAAACCACCAGGTGGCGCGGATACCTTCATACACAGCATCTAGGCCAACTTTAGTACCTACACTGGACCAGGTGACGTCATCAGCGGACGACGACATGTTGAATATGGGAAACCCACATGACTTTACGAACAGAACTCCAACTGCTACATAACTCTGTAAGAAGTCAAACTTGATCCATGGTGAAGAGTCGTCCTCTGATGGAACCCACCCACACTCTTCACCAGTAGCCAAATACTCGAACGGTACATCAGCGTTTTCAGAAGCATTATAATAATCTTCAGATACACTAGATGCTGTGATCTGGTTATCCAGGGGAGCATACAGTTGGATCAGGTACTCCAGGTTCATCTTAAACATTCCATCCAGACACCAGTCAGCGTCTGCATCACACAGAACACGCTCCAGCTATGTTTGATGGCACGGGCATGTCTGTTGCTTACCAATCCATAAATAGCCACGGCTGCAGCTTACAAATCCCTTTTTATCCTATGTCAGCACGTGACAGAATTATGTCTCTTATGCGCTGTAAAAACAGCAACACAAAACCATAACCATGATGGTCCATCTCCTCTTCACTATTTTTTGGAATACAATTCCTTCCTTGACGAATCTCGGCCATCAGAACCTGGACGCAACAGCTGCGCCGTTCACGTAGGCCTGCTCGTTATTTTATAGTGTTTAGACGTTTATCTAGTTTAGTGATTATACATCTAGGACAAAGACCGAAAGAATGAATGAATGAATAAATGTGGGAGGCGCTCAACGCCGAGTATATTCAGATCAATGAGTTATTCTTCTCCTATTTAAGATACAGATAATATGTATATCAATGTCTCGGAAAGTTCATAAACAATCACTACTTGACTTTGAGCATGTTTAACCTCAATATCGTGGTGAACTTGGTCAGTATGAGCAGTAACTGTTGATACGTGATCGAAATGTAGATCCGTAGATCCGATTTTGCTGTTTTGGCAATGGACTGAAGTTACTGGTGTATTCTAAATATCTGAATCATGTCCATGATATTCACACAAACAAATATGAGAACCAGGGGCGGATCCAAAAAAAAATCTGACAGGGTTCCAACCATTAATAATTATAGCCTACACAGATACATGTATATATATATATGGTAATTTTCTTCGGGATTTAAATATTCGTGAATTTCTGATTTTGGTACTTTTCGTGAAGTCTACAATTGTTAATATTAAAACAAAACTCTGCCGTATTTAAGCCTAACAGATGTAGTCACTGAGTTGTGGAATGTAACTTTTTAACAATGGCGCTTAGTGTTTTAGTTTTCCCGGCTGAGTAACTTACTCAGCCCTGAAAACTAAAACATCGTTTAGTTATCACAAGTATAGGCGTAGCCCACTTCACCCTTGCGTAATACCAATCCCGGAAATAACTATCCACGACACGTGCCGACCTTCCAAACGGGTTTTGCTCAAACGTTGGCTTAATGTTGGGTCAGCGCCGGAGATGCCAGGCCAACGTTGAGTCAGCGTTGGGGTAATATCCAGTGCTAGTTGAACGGGGGCAATGGACTCTCAAGCTGGTATTGTTATACAAACACATTAGCGTAGTAGGCTAACTAGAAAAACCATTCCTATCACTGACTGATATGATCAATTAATATGCAAATTGATTATGTACTTCATTCTCAGGTTATTTTTATTCAGGCTCATGCACTATCAGTTAAATTATAAGATATACATTGTTGTTAAGTCTTTATAGAGACTGTAGTTAAAAGCCACTGTGGGCAATTTCAATTATATTAGGTAGCGCTATTATAATAATAATTTTCTTAAAGATTCTTAAATTCTCTAATTTGTTCTCCTCGCGAAAAATAAAACTACTCGAAAATTAGCAGATCTATATCAGTAAAAAAGTATAAAAATAAGTGACCTAAATTTAAACAGAACAATTTCAACGTATAGAGCCCCTTCAAAGCTAGGTGTATTTCATTTATTGAAGTATTCGGAAACAAAGGGTGGTGTGAATGTTATACAATAGTCGGTCCCCAATGACAACCTGTTTGCACTTGTAGGCATATACTGCCGAGCCAAAATCTATCTATTTACGTTACAAGTAAGCAGATAGGCCTACTGCCTTCTGGCTTTGTAGAGGAGTGCATATTGTTATTTGACGTGACTGTTAATTACACAGGTCTGCTGCCGGTGTTACCCCCACCCTTCCACACCTCCTAGTGCTAGTGTTTATCTTGAGATCAATGAAACAGACTGATTGACTAACAAAGACAGATACGCTATCAGTTTTGTTTTGGAACCCTGTAATCAAAAAGGTGACAGGGTTCCAATCCCCCCAAAAATCAATAAATTTACCGTTTTTTTAGGTCTCTAACCATTTAATTTGATAGATTTGAAAACGCTGACAGGATTCCGGAACCCTGTGAACCCGGTCTAAATCCGCCCCTGAGAACATGCAAACGTCTCATGAAACAGATAAATTACATACATTGCATAAGGAACACAAGTTATTCTTAATATTTTTGCACAGAAATATATACCTTCCCTGCCTTGCCTTGGTAATCCGCCAGAGCCAAGGACAACTGTATGCAGTAATTCATGTCAGATCTATTCCGTTGTTTCTATATTCATTCAATGAATAAACAAACAATGAGACACTATTGTGCAAAAAACTTGGTTTATGTCGAGTAGTTAATTAAGCTAATGACACCACATGGAGCGAACGACACGATCTAGCAATCAACCAGTAGTCTGATGCCAAATGGCAGAGTATGTTCTGTTGTTGCTATGAGTCCTGAATTAGCAACTCGAAATATAATCACACACTCTCTAAACGTCACAGCCGTTGGCCCAACACTGTGGCAACGTATGTGAACAGGGGAGGTTTTTTGGCGTTGGATCTCATCAGCCCAAGAGTGCCATGCAATATGTTACATCACTGCATCTTCTCTACAGCAAGGCCCTGCAATAGGGAAGATACATCACCTTGGCCGCTCTGGGAGTGGTGAATTAAACTTAATGCTACGTTTGTGCACGTGACTAAACTGATCCAGGAGAACATCCTTGTGATGGTGATGTGTATCATATAATACTGTCTACCCGTCATAGCTCATGTGGCCGACTCGGTCACAGTGACCACCATTTTATTAACACACCAAGCGGTGTAAAAACGACATTACGAAAAACTCGGATATTTTGAGTGCCTTAAAATTTGGCAAACTTATTTTAAATGTAGCAGGATTTAATATAGTGTTGATAATCGGGTAACACATCATGTAATAGAAGGTATGTGATGGGAGCCTTATGGAACATCTACAAATGATATAACATAAATTACGTGGCTGGCACAATGGTCGGAAGAGTAGGGCATCTAGTTTGTGGTGTTTAAAAAAACAAAATAAATCTTATTCAGATCTGAAAACTTCACATAATATTGTAGCTCGGTTTAAAACGTGATTCGCACCTCTTCAATTGAAAACAAATAAATCAATATCGTTTTAAGATAGGTGATCGTAAGTGCTTCGGCGCACAGACAGCTGGCGAGCATTCCGAAGTGCAGGAAACATCCTTCCTTTGTTAATGGAAACAAAAAGTAGTCAAGATTAGACCGCCAGCGATGCTCGCGTGTTCCTGCGCAAAGCTCTGTCGTGATTAGGGCAATTTTTTATTTCGTAAAATGACAGCATTGTTAACCAGCTAATGATTAAAAGCGGCCGAAGTATGGTATTCTACACCGTGATTTAAAAAAAACAGCTGAATGACGGCGATCTTGTCATATGACAGGCTGGTCACTCTCTTGCTGTTACTGCGTCATTGACCCAACAGTGAACCAATGTTGGGCCAACGTCTCATGTTTGCTGTGATGTGATTGTGAGATTAAAATGAAGGAACATCTCAATGAATATTGTGGCATTTAAAGAGTTGATAAAACAAATTGGTACCAATGATCAAATATTTAAAGAGAACAGAGCAGTGCTCTGGCTACTTTGATCTTTTGTCTGGAGAAATACTGCCTCAAATGGCAAGCTCAAAACATCAATGCCTGAATCACACAATGTCAACGACGATGTCAAAACCATGAATAGCGTTCAGAGAGTTGAATAGATCGCGTATTCTCAGACGCTGCAGTCTATCGTCAGCGCTGAGATCATGCTGTGTCGGTGCAAATAAGTTCCTTTAGAAATTCGGCGCCATTCCAGTAGACTGCTAGTTTAAAATTGGTTCATTGTCTGCGACGCTTTTCCAACATTTAATCAATGCTGTGTTAATTTCCCGCATCAGCTACATCCGGATAAAAAGTATGACACTTTAGAATTTCCCAGAGGTGGTGATGGGGAGGGGGGGGTCTCCATTCATTGAGAATGTATTTCAATTCATATGCTGATCTTCGTTAACTGTGTAATTAATTGTGTCGTTTTGTAAAATGAAAATATATTAACAAATACATATACATAAACTGCATTAAAAATATCCTTCCACGTGGACCTCTTCGGACTTAACGACCATAACACACTCACTCACTCACTCACTCACTCACTCACTCACTCACTCACTCACTCACTCACTCACTCACTCACTCACTCACTCACTCACTCACTCACTCACTCACTCACTCACTCACTCACTCACTCACTCACTCACTCACTCACTCACTCACTCACTCACTCACTCACTCACTCACTCACTCACTCACTCACTCACTCACTCACTCACTCACTCACTCACTCACTCACTCACTCACTCACTCACTCACTCGCTCGCTCGCTCGCTCGCTCACTCACTCACTCACTCACTCACTCACTCACTCACTCACTCACTCACTCACTCACTCACTCACTCACTCACTCACTCCGTTGCTCACTGTTGTCACGTAAACTCGATTCGCTGTCGCCATTTTGCCACTTTTATGTCCGTCTGGAACGGGATCCCTGTGGTTTTCTTCGTCTTTTGTATATCTAACACGCTATCGCCACAATTTGTCTTTATTCCCACCTTCTACTTTGCCCTCTTAACACAGCGCCTCTATTTCCCGTCTTCTACTTGTTATAACTTCCTCGTTCTGTCTCTTTTTATGTAGTACACCTGGAAACACGCACCGTTCACCCAGTGCTAGTTTATCGTTCAACATCGAAGGTATTGTCCTGATTCCGTCAGTCCATTCCACTGGACAGTGATTATTGATTTCGCAATTTCACGTCAAGGTAAATAAATATATTTATACAATATCCGAATAAATAAAACGTTGAACCATATTGCAACACACCTTTTCTATTCAATACATTCGTTCCGATATATGTCATGTGCATTAATGCGACGAGGGGTTTGAGGATTATTTTTGGATCATATTGCATTCACAATCAAGAACTATACATTCATGTTTCCTGCACCCTTGTCTGAATGATTTAGTTATGGAATGTGAAAGGGAACATAAAGCTCCACCCACCATATAATGCCAACAGATATATGCCAACAGAATGCTAACAGATAGCTCAACCCGCAAAAGCACCACTTGATTTAAAAAGTTGGATATATTTTGTAATTCATAGGAGGCGCGAGTCGTTGCATTTTTTGCTTACCAATACCTTTATTAACGTAACGTCAACGTGTCGCACGGCTTAATATCATATTAGACCAAGAGTATTAGGGTCTATATGAGTGAAACCTGGAACAAGTTCATAAAAAGCTAAAAAATTCAGAAAATGTTCCGAAAACAATCCTCTACACCATACTATAAGTCTACATGAATCCACCATGAGCATTTTGAAAAATTCAAGATGGCGTCCAAGATGGCCGCCGATTTCACTATTTGTTATATCTCTGGAAAAAAACATCATATAAACGTAAATAAAGAGTCTAAAGATATGTCTTTCGGGGCGAGAAATTCGATTTTGAAATTTATTAATATTAATATTAACATAAAACAGTTATTATTAATATTAATATTAACATAAAACAGTTATTTATTGTTTACATGTTGAATGGTGATGGGAATATGTCGAAGGGCGATCGAGAGGTGTTAATGAGCGCCTGGAGGGCGTGAAAGGGCGACAGAGAAACAATAATTGGCGATGGGGAAGAATTGAAGCAAACTTTATTCGGTTCAAAATAGCAAACTAACCTTATAACCACAGATGTGACATTGAACCATCAAAATACAACAAAAAATGCAGTAAAAATCACATCAAAATATGTATTGAACTTGCTTTATATTTTTATTTGTGGAAAATGTGTTTTGGATAGAAGAGTTTCGATCAAAATTCTACCAGAAATGGATTTCCTAGTTAAAATTAAACTAAGACAAGTTATTACATTGGTTGTTATTTAGATATGTTAGAACCATTTATTCGCTCATTTTAATTTGAAGATGAAGTTGAATCACTAAAATAATATTGAGAGGGATTATCCAGTAGGTTAGGTTATGTCGTTTACATTTTTTTACACCAACAGAGGTAATACACTTGTTCTCAGCCTTGCACATAAAAAATTGTATGTTGGTCACTTGACCTTTAATCATAACAAAATCATATTTCCAAACTTTTAATTTTGCTATTTACCTTCTTATCTTGAAGATGTCCTTGAATCACAAAAATAATACCATAAATGGATTATCCAATCAAAATCAGATAAAAAAAAGTAGTGTATTACACTTGCTGCTATTCACTTTAATAATATTTTCAGAAATGATACCTTCAAATTGACCTTTTGGCCTTGAATGTCACATTGAATCACAAACATAATGCTATAAATGGATTTCTCAGTCAAAATCCCATGAAAATGAGGTATTACAGATGATCCCAGGTGTATTTGTGAAAAATCTTACTTTCGATTACTTGACCTTAAAATTGACATTTTGCCATTGAAGATGACCTTAAATCATCAAGATAATATAAGTAATGGATATTTCAGTCAAAATTACACAAAAAATGGTATTACACTTGTTCCTACCTTTATGATTTTGCTAATTGAGACCTTAAAACCTTGTTCATATACGATTTACGTATACTTAGGTTCACGGTGTTCATATTATGTAAACAATTATTGAAATATGTTGAAATTGAATTCTTCACCACCAAAAATATATTTAGACTCATTATGATGATTTTAGCACACGACATGACAAAATGTTAAATCCGAGGCCATCTTGAATTTCTCAAAAGGCTCAAGGTGGATTATTGGAACCTTTTAATATGTTGTAGGGAATTGTTTTCTGAACATCTGCAGAAATGTTTAGCTTGTGATGAGTTTGTTCGAGTACCAAACCTAATACTCTTGGTCTATATGAAGGGCGGGGGCCCTAGGGTTAGCACCGCTGCCTTTCATGCCAGAGTTCGGGGTTCGGTTCCCGGTCTCGGCGGTTTGAAAGAAACAAAAAATGTTTCTTCCCCATGCACGTGTGAAAGTCGAATCCTGTGTCTGGAGGACAGTGTCATCTCAATCATCTCACCATCCTCAGGAGGTTCTCCTGGCCCAGTTTAGCCTATATGTGCACAAAGGTGGTCTAAAGCCCGATTCATTTCATTTGGTCTATATGGAATTGCCTGTATTTATCTTTACGACATAAGCCTCGCATTAGTTCTCATCTCGGCTTCATCATCCAGGTCGTCCTGGAATCAAGACAGTCTTAAGCTCTGATTGGTGGATCCGTGTTCACGTGTCGATATTTAAAAAAAAACTTAAACCGGTCTGTGAAACCCGAGCCTAGTCCTCTGTATGCACAAGTACGTGTACCTTTCTAATCTAGATAATGAAGACAATCAAATCAATGAATTGTTCTCAGAATTCCGATCTCAACACGAATGGAATGACATGATTTCATAAACAACCCAATCCAAATTAAAGCCAGTAACCTACTTATTATGCCATGTTTAAGGAATTGTAGCATTTTTATATTAAAGAAATCATACTACGTGGTACAGGAATGCGCCAAGGGACCTCTAACCGTCTCAGCGCTGGGACAGTTCTAAGACGTCCAAACTGACGTTTAAAGACTATCCCGGCACGCTCGAGCAATTAACAAAATATAATGGACATCGACCCATAATATAGGTATTCAAATGAAGCTGAAAGAGCTAACTAAAATATTTATAATGATTTCAATTTGAAAAAATTACCTTCGGTTTCCATGGTATATACAAAAATATTTCAACGTTATAAAGGTTAACTAGCTAACTGTTCAATATACCTTGATATGTGTGGACAAATTATGTCTGGAAATTGAAATGTCAAATGTCTGGGCTAGTGTATATAGTCTCGTTGTGATTACACATGCACATATTTTGATATGTGATTACACGTGAACACTTTTAAGAATTAAATCGCTAAGCACGACTATTAGTGCAGGATCATATTGAGTTCCGTGGGAATCTCATGCTAATTCTTGTCACCTACGTTTTACTTGTTCAGAACTTTATGCTGAGTCGGAAAAAATAGGGTGTCGTTTTTTAGGACACCTTAAGGTCATTTTTTACCCCCATAGGACATTACCCTTAGATCTCATCTATTTATTTATTTTAACACATGTCTTAGGCCTGCTGGTCGTGTAACACATCGAAATGACCGAAATCGTTTAAGAAATATCATCAAATTTGTAATGCCAGAGGTTATTTTAATGTCAACTATTGCAAATTTGTCAAATATTCCTATAAGTCCATGGGCCAGAATCGGTCACCATGCACCCCCTCCCCCCCCCCACTACCCCCCCCCCCACAACAATTTTTTTTAGCTTAAATATGCCTAAAACATGAATTGAGAGGTAACTAGTAAAAAATAGGGACGAACTTTATATTTTGACCGCTTTTATGGGGGTACCCCCAAACCTGTCTGGAATTAGCGGGTAGGGTTACGTAAGCGTCTGTCGTTGATGTTCTGATTAACCAATCTGCACATGCAATATACCATATAACATATATTTAAATTCCCATTGCAAATACATTGCAGTAGAGTGAATAGTCATCTCTCCAGATACGCTCAAAAATGTTTTTTATTATAAAATAATCATAATGAACAGCAAAACAAACTAAGAAATGGTCATTAAAAACAACATAATAAATGATAGTTATTGAAATTATCCATATCTGTCCTATGTTTTCTGAACCCAGATATGAGCATGTCTGCAGAAAAGTGGTACATGCCTGTAGTATTTTTTAAGGAACATTAAAAGGCCAAAAATTTAACATAAGATAGCTAAATATACTATGAAATTATTTCAAGTTTCTAAAAAGTACTATACCGGGATAATTAATAAACTTGAAGCAATCAAAATTATCGAAAACGTGAGGGTGGGTATGAAAAGTATGTTGTACATCACATGGACAGACACATGGCTATAAACACACCTAAAGTGATAGGATCAGTGCAATAGCAACGAAGGGCACATGTAATGTACTGCAAACACCACGACAGCTGCTTCAATTCATTTTATGGCTGATAGCTGAGACGTTACAGCATATTTAGAAACATGTCGTACGTCACATGCTTTTTCACAATATATTTTTTTTATTCGATATAGTATTATACCGTCTTCTTAGCTATGTCCACGAATAGTGTTACATTTTTTCATTATCATATCTTTGATTGCGAAGCAGCTCACAGTTTTCAATAAGAAAATAAGAAAAATAAGGCTTGAAGATGTTGTATGGTATATCAGACATGAAATTTAGCTGTATGTTGTACGTCAGTCGTATCAGATTTGACAATAAATGTAGTAATTATGTCAACAGTTCCTCGTTCATTTTTATGCCATGCCTATGAATTAAAATTGGCATTATTTAACAACCTGGATACTAATAATATTGTTTATTTTATCAATTGTGTCATATTTTACATGTATTCATGTGCATGTTGTACGTAACACAGGACACACAATCTCAACAGAAATCGTCATGAGTAGATAAGACTAAACTGAAATGATGAATGATATTAAATTAATCACAGGTCTTATATCTTCTCTCGATCTGGCTTCTTTGGAGTGGATAGGGCGGGGGCCCTGGTGCAGTGGTTAAAGCTTCCTGTTTGGGAAGTCGGTACGGTAGTTCAAACCACGCTATGGCATTCAAGTTTCAAGGAAAAAAAGTGTTTCTTCTCTGCTAACTCGTAATGATTCTATATTGTTGGGAGCCTCCGTGACCTAGAAGTAGCGAGCTGGGCCTCAGACCGCCAGGGGTCGAATTTCGAATCCTGTTTCTCGAGGGCTGTGTCATCTCACCATCCTCAGAAGGTTCTCCTTGCCAGGTTAAGCCTATATGTGCACAAAGGTGGCCTATAACCCGATTCATTTCATTTATTTGGAATGGATGTGAGCATCGGCTTCTCTGAATCTGGAGTAAATAAAAACATCGGCTTCTCTAGAGTTGATGTAAGCATGGGATTCTCAACATCTTGTGAGCATCGGCTGCTCTGGATCCAGAGTGTATGTGAGCATCGGCTTCTCTAGATCTGGAGTGGATGTGAGCATCGGCTGCTCTGGATCTGGCGTGGATGTGAGCGTCGGCTTCTCTTGATGTGGAGTGGATGTGAGCGTCGGCTTATCTGGAGTGGAGGTGAGAGTCGGCATCTCTGGATTTGGAGTGGATGTGAGAGTCGGCTTCTCTGGAGTGGATGTGAGCATCGGCTTCTCTGGATCTGGAGTGGATGTGAGCGTCGCCTTCTGGATATGGAGTGGATGTGAGCATCGGCTGCTCTGGATCCAGAGTGGATGTTACCATCGGCTTCTCTAGATCTGGAGTGGATGTGAGCGTTGCCTTCTGGATTTGGAGTGGATGTGAGCATCGGCTGCTCTGGATCTGGTGTGGATGTGAGCATCAGCTTCTCTGGATCCAGAGTGGATGTTAGCGTCGCCTTCTCTGGAGTGGAGGTGAGAATCGGCATCTCTGGATCTGGAGTGGATGTGAGCGTTGCCTTCTCTGGAGTGGAGGTGAGAATCGGCTTCTCTAGATCTGGAGTGGGGTGAGCGTCGCCTTCTGGATCTGGAGTGGATGTGAGCGTCGCCTTCTTACCTGGATCTTTTATCGGCGTGGTGCTTTCTGGGGCCAGATGTATCTTGCTGTTCGTACACCGTGGACTACTACTTTTTTAAAAATAATTATATAAACAAATTTGACAGTTTCGACTTATGAATCTGTGAAAAACCTAAAAAAATGATTTTTTTGAATGGAAGAACAAATTTTCTGCCCCATTGTGCCCCGGCCTTCCCTATAGGGCCTACTGTGTTGCTACAATTAACTGAGGGTTTTACTTATGCATGCGCAATCCACTATGTATGCACACTCCATTATTTGATTATGAATGCAAAATACTTTTCAGAAAGTTAGTTTATACGGAATTACAACACATTCCCATATTAAATATTATGTACACAAACAAAAAAATAAAATTCATAAATTAAATTAGAGCGAGGATAACATATTGTATTATTGAGTGAATATATAATCAAGACTGCGTCGTATAACAAAATACAGAAATTAATGCATTAATATATTATTTTTATTGATTCCATTTGCAACATGAGCAAAACGGAAAATTGCATCATCCCCACAGCAAAGCCAGAGATCCCGAGATCACAAGTCTGTGATCTTGAGAAGCATATCCCAGACGTAGGCAAGATGCAAAATTGTGGTTAATTACAAAACATTATAATAATTATACATAAATATCTAAATATTTTTAGGACAGGAGAAACATTGGTGTAGATTGCACTCTTCATTATATTTATTTTAAAATATGTTTTTACAATATAAAATTAAACCAGCAAGCGAATGTGTAGATATTTTTTATTTTATTTTTGTTATCCTCATTCAATAAAGATACTTCTCTTTGGAGTTCCATCTCGTTGGTGACACTAAAATCCGGATTTGAATCCAGTTAAGCTATTCCAATGTCTTATCGAAGTCATAGCAATAAACCACAATATCTCATGATGATTGTGCTAAGGTTTAAAGTCGATTGGATAAAAGCCCAGGGAGGAATAGAGCATTGCATAGAGTAATTATAGTAAAAACTAGCCAGAGCCGATGCTTCACAAATATGGTTGCGCATAGCCCAAACATAAATAGCCCAATTATAATAAATACAAAACTACTGCCAAGAGGTGAGATGAACCCCTCTACTACTGATAACAGCCCTTCCAATGATGATAATCTATGTATGAGTCATGACTTATTAAAGAAACAGTTGAATTGATCTTTTCACACTTTTTTTGCGTAAAAATGGCAAGAGGTTTTTAATTGATCCCCTGTAATTTCACGATATTTACGAGAGCGCTCGTACGCGCTTTGAAAAACGTTGAAAACCTGGAATATTGTGATTGAAAGTCACAGCCCTGGAATAGGTTAAAATCTGCCCTGAAAAAAGTCCTGTAAATGTCCTGGAATTTTACTGTTCCTGGATCTGTCTTAGATGTATCCCAGGATTTCAGCCTTGAGAGGTATCATGACATCGGGTTCGAATTTCCAGTAGCGTGCCGAGACCTCCTTCTCAAACCACCAGGTGGCGCGGAGACCTTCATACACAGCGTTTAGGCCAACTTCAGTACCTACACTGGACCAGGTGACGTCATCAGCGGACGACGACATGTTGAATATGGGAGACCCACATGAATTTACGAACATAACTCCAACTGCTACATAACTCTGTAAGAAGTCAAACTTGATCCATGGTGAAGAGTCGTCCTCTGATGAAACCCACCCACACTCTTCACCAGTAGCCAAATACTCGAACGGTACATCAGCGTTTTTAGAAGCATTATAATAATCTTCAGATACACTAGATGCTGTGATCTGGTTATCCAGGGGAGCATACAGTTGGATCAGGTTCACCAGGTTCATCTTAAACATCCCATCCAGACACCAGTCAGCGTCTGCATCACACAGAACACGCTTGAAGGACACACCAGACCCGGTGATATCTTTCCATGTGTCATTCCATGCTATCCCCATTTTAGGGTCACCCTTTACTTCAGCACAGGCACACACATACTCCACTGGATTCATTGATACAGGCATACATGTCATGGTGTACGAACCATCTTTACAGCCCGTCTGACCTTGACGTGCAGGACAACTTGAGTCCCCGTACCTCAGTTCCTGATAATCCTCCAGGCTGGACAGAGTACATGGTTTAAGTTCCTTGTTTGTGTCCACTTCATGACAAGGAGTATTATTCTGATGTAGAATAAAGCCTGTCATAGCTTCATCATCAGGAATCACATTTCCCTCCGCCACAAATAGAAAATAAACAGCTGCCCACACGGGTGACATGCTAAATACATACGAGAATATTTCTGGTGTCATCCTGATGAACTTGGGTTGATATGTAAGCATAAAAACTAGTCTGTAGGCTCCTATGACTGTTGGTGTTATGAGCTTAGGTTTGTTTCTGTCCACGTAATAGCGAAATTGCGTAAACACCTCTATTATTAATAGTGTATCCGGTGTTGTGGTGGATAATGACGTAAGCACCTCAATTATTAATAATCTGCCCGGTGATACACAGTGTGGTCAGAATAGAAGTCGGCATACCTTTACCTGTTGTCATTGTCAACAATCCGGTGTTATTGGTTATAATTGCTGATGAGAAGTCGTGTTCTGACAGCTACAATCGCTCAGACATGGCAGAAGTATTTTTTTCGTGCTTAGCATGATGGAATCAGTGAGTACTTTGTTCGCCTCGGACAGGGCCTGGACTATTTTCTCACACGATTTCAGATGGATAAAGTCAAATATGAGACGGGGGTGCTGGAGTATTTGTCATGGGCAAATTATTCATTTCAACCCGGCTTTTTAAATTTTATTACATGCAGAGTTTGTCCGAAAATATTAATAAAACAAGATTAAATTATAACCACCTAACATATGTATTTAAAATGAAGCGGAACTTAGACTTTTATGATGATTGAAAATTTAAAAACCCTTTTGTCTCTATGGTGTATACAAAAATATTTCAGTGCTGTAAAGGTTAAAGAACTATTGATGGCACATGGGCCTATGTTGTTTTTTACTCGTCGGATTAATCTTTTCAAGACAATTAAATCTACTTTAAAATTTTAAAATAATTTGTTAATATTATGAACTATGTTTGGCCCACTTTAGTCAGATCCATGCATGTGTCTGAATGGGAGTGTCAGTAGCAAGCTATTATAATAATGCTGTCCACGGTATAAATGTGCAGGATCTGGAACACTCATTAATTCAGCTGATCACTCATTTAGCTGAACCTATAGTGATAGTTTGAAATCCTACATTTTGTTGGATTTACGATGCTCCTACAATCATACACATTATTTTATTTTGGCCAAGCTTTCCAAATAGCTCACGGTGATTGAGCTAGGAGACTTCACAGTAAACAGGACAGGTTGGTTTAATATTGGTCCACCATCTGCAACGTTTGAGCAATAATAAACCAGTTTTGGTTCAACGTATCGTGCCTACAGGGTTAGGTTGAATCACTAATTCATATTATCTCGACAAACTTTCCCCAGAACTAATCGACATACGTAGCTTAGTCCAATAGTTATAACGTTGTAAATCTATGCACATGTTGTTAACATGTAAAGTAGCATTTGCCACGCTGCTGTTTCATTAAAAGAACAATACACAACATAGTGATTTTATCTTATTTTGAAAGAGCGTAGATGGTCAACACTGTTTTCATTAGTCACTATTTTGATAATATGAACACTAATTCAGTGGTTTTGTCAGTTTTTTTTAGTTGTAGTGTTAATCGATTTAAATTGTGTTTTAAATTAAAGGGACTGGCCCAGGCTAAAATCGTAAAAAAATCGGTGATTTTATTTCGGGTTCTTAATATGACCATATGATGTAAACATGTACATAGACTAGAACTGCAAATTTTTATAATTTTTGGGCTGAGCATTTATCAGTTAGGCTAGATATAGAGACGGAATTCCTTTTTTCTAATTATTGACAACCATGTCAAAATAGGAAATGCGGGAATTTCGTCTCTATATCTAGCCTAACTGGTGAATGCGCAGCACAAAAATTATAAAAATTTGCAGTTCTAGTCTATGTACATGTTTACATCATATGGTCATATTAAGAACCCGAAATAAAATCACCGATTTTTTGATGATTTTAGCCTGGGCCAGTCCCTTTAAGTACTCTTATTATGATTAGCTTTTATATTATAAATCTTTCGGTTGAATTTATCTCTGTTGACTATTTATGTTTCTACGTATATTGGATTACCCTGTTTTAATATTGGTGTTGCCCATCCTTTACAGGAACATTACAACCATGACACTATTTCTAGAACATAATGAGTCATTTACAAAATATTTTAATATCAATTAAATAGAGCTATTGTGCATGTGCATTACTAAAATATCAGATATATTTTGTCAGATACTCAATGAAAATATCGTTGAATTACTATTCCATCACTCATTCGGAACATGATCGACCTGTCCCTTTTATATTCACTCAGCCAAATTATTCAATTTGAATTTTTACTCACTTGAGTGAGTGAAAATTATTCAGATTTGACAAAATGGCTGTCAACTCTTTTCAAATCTTGCTGGTTGACTTCACATTTTATCTTTAACATTATTTAAAATGTGGTACTTAATGTGCTAATAAAAAATGAAAACCCCAATATATGCGGCACCGGCGGTTAAAGGGTTAACCTAACAACCTAAATATGCTCCATCACTCGGTGACCTGGGTCGCCCCGTGAATTTTAGCCATTATTCCTAATTAATTAATTAATTGTTGAAGTCCTGTGATCCGGGTTCGTGTGGTAGAAAAAACATTTTAAATTTCAAAAATCGTCCAAAAAATTGTAAATTTCACACTAGAATTCAAGTTCTATTCTGCTTACTGGCTCTAGAATTGTCAATAATATAACTTACCTGCATGTAAACATGTCAAGCTGTCATTAAAAGCTGTGAGTTCTACCCTACAGCCCGGTTATAAATTAATTATTGCGTCACGACGTAACTCAGGTCAATCAATATGGCGTAGTCACGACGTAGCCCGGGTTACCACTCTGCCCCGGGTTAGTGCGTGGTGAATCATATGCCCACAATCAATGGAATAGTGCCATAAATGGACTTGACACGCAGAATTTAAAAACAAAACTATATGGCACACATGAAATTCAAAGAAACAGTTAAAAAGTTATATGTATGATATATTTATAGCGGCCATCTTAGATTTTTGCTTTCCGTGCATTTCAAATTGCAAGGTTGTTCACCTAGGCTGTGTTCCTGAATATATGTAAAAATGAATGGTTTGCTAGTGGATTAAGTATAAACAGATGACCATAATAGCCCATTATAGCCGATGAATCTCATTATAAGAGTAAACTCAGTCCTGGAGCACGGACTTGTCCAAACAGATTCGAGAATTGGACACAATGTGTTTCATATGTTGAGCCACCATCCACGACGATGGCCCAATATTTAAACAGCATCTGGTCCAAGTTGAGTGCTTTCTAGGTTGTTTTTTTTGAGCTGGCACAGAATGACCTGAGGGCTGGCAGCGCAATACTTTAACAAAAATAAATGGTGCCTGTTTGTCTATTTTGGACATGATTGATTACATGTTGGCCTTTCTACCGCAAACTCTATTCTCTCTTTTTATATTTGACATTCGACAATAAATATTACTTCAGTTTTACATGTACATGTACATTTATTTTTCTTTCATTCCTTCGAAAAATAGGAATCGCTGAGGAGCAATTCAGGGCCGTATCCAGGGGGTAGGGGGGGGGGGGGGGGGAATTTGTCCGTAACCCTTGCATACCCCTCAAAATATTTTGTGTTGTAGGGTAGACGAAACATGAGTGAAAATTATTATCTAAGCAAGTGGATTTTACCTTTAGATTGCATCAGAATAAACCATTTAAAGCCCTTTTGTTGTTTAAATTCCTGTAGGGGCAAGCCCGCAGACGCCACGCCCTGCCCCAATTACCGAATGATGATCATGTAGCCCCTACACTTTATCTTTGTCTGGATACGGCCATCAATATAGCACGAGCGCACCACACCATCAATTGTGCATATTTGTAATATGTGTGTAATGTCAATTTGTTGTATTGAGAAAAGCATTTTCAGATATATTTTTTAAAGAAATATGGAAAACATGTTTTTGGGGGAAATGTTGCCTGGACAAAAAGTCGATATAAGGGTGCCGATAATGTACATGCCATGCGCATGATCACAATTAGAAACAAGGAATGCATACAACAAGCTTCATTTTATTTCCTTTCTCTAGTCAGACTAGATGGAGATCCTGATCAGAAGATGTGCAAGCTGGCAATGCCCTAACAAGAATAAATGGTGCTCATTTTAGAATCACTTGGCTGTTTGTTGTTGGAATTGACGTGTAATGGCCACCAAGAGACGCGGTGACATGTCTCTTTGAATGTTAAATTAGTCAAATTACTCACAATTTAGTGCAGTTTGCAGTAAATTGGACTGTACTTTATATGCAGCCGATCGTTATCATTTTCCCTTTTAATAGTCTAGCGTTTGACATAATTTGCTTTTATATCGGACAAAAATAGCTATTATAGATAAGCGCTTCTCAAAATAGAATTCGTGACTGTTGTGTGTTGCTTTGAGCGCCATAACGGAATTGCATTATCAGATTATCAAACCTACATCAAAATTACTAAATTACCTTTATCTCAGATCTATTTATTGCTGAAATGACAGTAAGGTGGTCCCAGAATAGTCAGAATTGTATAGAACTTACCTACCTATGGTATGGTGTTGTCGTTTTGCTCCATTCAAGTTGTTATTTGTTGTTGTGGGCGGGGGCCCTAGGGTAGTGGTTAGCACCGCTGCCTTTCACGCCAGAGTTCGGGGTTCGGTTCCCGGTCTCAGCGGTTTGAGAGAAACAAAAATGTTTCTTCCCCATCCACGTGTGAAAGTCAGTATTGTGGGGAGCCTACGTGACCGATAGGTAGCGTGCTCGGCCTCAGACCGCCAGGGCTCGAATTTTGAACCCTGTGTCTGGAGGACAGTGTCATCTCAATCATCTCACCATCCTCAGGAGGTTCTCCTGGCCCAGTTTAGCCTATATGTGCACAAAAGTGGCCTAAAGCCCGATTCATTTCATTTATTTGTCGTTGTAGACAAGCATTAGAACAACATTGCTTCAACTATTCATGTGTGCTGAGATGACACATCGAGAACACTGCGAGCCTCAAGATGAGTGGAGTGGATGTTTCGTCACACTTTCTGCCCAATAATGGCAATATCGCAAGAGAAGGAAGCCCGATGTCTGGAGTATGTCCTACTCTTATCGAATGACTAAGGCATTAAAAAAAAAAAAAAAAAATCTGAGAAAAACTCGGATTGGCCAGACAAACTAAACACCCACCCCCCTACACATTTTTTAATTTTTTTTTGAAAACATGTACAGCAAAAAAACACCCCAAACTACATAAAAATAAAAATCTGAGTTGGAGCTTGACCGGTACCCATCCACTTCCGTGTTTTTATTGGATTTTTTATTTTTGTTTAACTTGACAAAACCCCTTCGGTGACTTCTTTATTATGTTCGTACCGCTGCCATTACTATACTACACATGCACTTGACCAGTTTTAGTTTCACTACAGCAACAGGTTCATTGGTATTTCTTCTCGTTGGATCCAGACTCGGCGGGAAGAGCTGGCAATCCTCTTAACAAGTATAGATGATGCTCGTTTCAACACAGCTTTCTTGTTTGTTGTTCCTTTTACTGCTGCAGAACGACCACCTCGGGAGAACGTATGAATTGCCCCTTCTGCTTTTTAATTAATCAAATCTTCAAACTACCTGATAACTTCAATATACCTAGTAACGGATGCCTGCTTGCAAGTCTATACTACATATATTTATATATTATATTCTCTGCTTGCGCCTGGTAATGGTATGCCTATCAAATTTCTTTCACAAGCGGTGCAATTCACCATAGGGTTCCATATCCAACTAATAATTGTAAAACACAGGTTATCTTAACTTTCTCACATCTACATTAGATGCTCCTAACCTTGCTAATCAAATATTCAGTGGAGAGGGTCCAGTACGCGGATGGTCTTTCTTCTGGGGGACTTCTCGATGGAGTGCGTTCTGTACGAAGATACTCTTTCTTGTAGAGTACTGCTCCAGTGGAGTGGGTTCAGTATGCGGATGGTATTTCTTCTGGAGGACTGCTCGATGGAATGCGTTCTGTACAAGGATACTCTTTCTTGTAGAGGACTGCTCCAGTGGAGTGTGTTCAGTACGTGGATGGTCTTTCTACGGATGGTGATACTTCTCATCGATCCGAGCATGCCCCCTGAACAACAATCTTATTGGGCACCAACCTTCACAAAAGGCAATGGTTTTGATTCGGTTTGCATAGTTTAACCAGGCTAATCATCTAAATTTAATTAATTGTTAACTTCTGTATTACCGGCTGATGACAGAAAATATATCTGTCCATATTATATGCTTGAAGCATAAAAAGTCACCTACATTTTTAATTTCAATGAGACAATAATATGTATGCGATATATAATACTGCTTCAAAAAATTTAACACATATATCAACCGGGTTGTATAAAGTATATTTATTTACAAATACATACATACAAACACATATATTTTTTAGCACATAGTTAATATTATTATTTATTTGATGTTGGCAATCGCCTCATACCAAATTAATGGAAACTATTAACAAGTAGTCAAACCCTAATATTGGAGATAAACTATGGGAGGAGGGGTGCTTCACATTTTAAATTTACTAGGGGGTCACGATGAAATAGGCCTATAATCCAAAAGAACAAAAGTTTTTTTCAACTTAAAATCATCTTAAATATCTCAGTTAGCACTTTCTGCTTTATTTAAATACCTATGTTATTGATCTACGTCCATTACAATATTTTACTTTTTCAGTGCGGATACTGCGAGACAAGCTGATGTTGAGGCTATTTAGTTTTGGAAAGGGGGAGGTGTCAGGCTACCTCCCCCCTCTCCTGTGAAACCGACACAGAGTGTGGTCATATTCGACTCACCCTAGGCACCCTACAACATAGGCATTCAAATGAAGCTGAGAGAGGTAACTAAGCCATTTATGATGTTTCCTAATTGAAAACAAATAATATGGTCTCTTGGTTTCCAGAAAAATATTTCAGCACGTTAAGGATTTATCTAAGATTGGGTGGTGGCATATTGTGTACCGGGATATACACTTCTAAGTAGGCCTACCCTGAGGAAGGGTTTATACAATTGTTATGACCACTTGCACCAACGCTAGCCACTGATCCCTAAGCTACATTATCTATCCATGCTAATTTTTTGTTGATCATGAAATCTCACGAGTTTTCGTATCATATGTTCTTTAAACTCTAAGGTATTATTTAAAGTATAGATATATTACCTTTATTATCTGCATGCAAAATTATCTCAAAACATTCATCATATATTTCTTAAAATATAAACTTTGTACTTACTATATGTTTTTAATACGAGCAATATTGTGAATATCCCATAAATTGTTTTAATATTTAATAGTGGTATTCACATCAACGTTACTGATACAGGCAATGAATGATATCATGAACGATAACAGGCCTTGCTAAGTTACTCCCGTGGCGCGATAGCACAATAGTGCGCACTACCACGTAATATACAGATACAGATACATCATGTTGTTTTAACCAATACAAATGATCGTGATCATATCAGCTTTTGCTCATTTTTGACATTGAAATAACATTGAAATAATGTAATTTGGCATTTATACTGAACTTTCGTAATAAATATTGTATGGCTCAAACGCTAGACCATTTGAAAGTACATTTCTAATTATGATGCCCCTCTAGAAAACCATTAACTTCATTCCAATTGATTCTCATCATTTGTTTACATATCAAACTTTTCCAATACTCATAAATTTACAGGATGAATGAACTGAAGTGCGTAGCTAGGATTTTACAATCACGATCTTGAACTTATGTCTCGTCGAGCAAGGCACTCTTCTGGACTACAGTAGTACCCCTTGTTCAGAATTTATAATGCAATGTTGCCTTATTCAGTTCTTTGCGAATACATATTTTGAGAAACTGATGTCACTAGCCATTTCTTCAGTTGGACTAGAGCTGGACACCATGAGTTGACATTATAACGAGATCGGGCTCATGTCCCGAGTTTGCAGGGTGCCTAGCACAGGACCTTATAAATAGTCATAAAACGTATCTTCTACTCAAAAGATTTACCATGAGGTAACTACAAAAGATTAAAAATGCGGTAACGACATATCCACATCCAGAGACGCATTTTAAATTAGAAAAATTAAAAAAAGAAAATGTAAAAGCACAGGAAAAGACGAATTTAGCTGTACTTCCAAGACGTATATTATCATGTTAACAAGGTTGTCATAAGACATAAAACATAAAACATAATTTATTACATGGGATCTGTACAATACAGACATGTATGGGTATGAGCCAGAAAGGCGTGCATAAAAAAATCATTTGTATAGATACACAATATGTTATAATGATATATTATTATACATCGGTGTTTTACATCTACACTATATACAAGTTATACAATACATAATTATGATTTTTAACCGGTTACGTATTGCTTAAAAACAGTTCTATGCCACACGACATGACTTACGGAAAACATGCTAATATTATTTTTACAAATTTGCATAGGTGAGTTGTAATAGTCTTGTCGGTGGTATTTATCAACTATCAAATTTAAAACTTGAGGGTGATCGTACAAAGTATGGTTTAATATCAATTAATCTCTTTGAATCGAGATGTGAACATTTAAACAGGTGATGTAATTCATCTCCAATATCGCTTTTACAAAGAGTACATAATCTTAAATTACGATCTATTCCCATTCTACAGAAATTTCGATTGGTAGCTTGTTATTTCTTCATTGAAACCGTGTCATTAAACGGCGTTGGTTAAATGGTAGGTCAATAAGGTAGTTTTCAAGCTTCAATGTTGTCTTAAATATTCTGTAATTAATGCATTTATTACTTTGGTCAGCCACTCGCTGCTGAATCTGTTTTGTGAAATTTTCAGGGCTGCGAGTAATTGCCTGGTTTCATACATTATACAGCACATTAGACCACAAAAATTGACCATCTCAGATGGCATGATCAAAGTAAACACATGGTTACTGCCGCCCTTAGTTGGTCTGGCAACGCGATGATCGGGGGTTTTCCCCACAGCACCGATTGTCTGCTCAACGCTGGGCCTACGACACCAACATGTGGCCCAATGCTGTAGGAACATTCAACCTTTTTAACAAGAGTTTAGGTATACAATTAATTTGTTTTGTTTTTCCTCGGATTCAAAGAAATGTTGAAACAAAATATTTTATCTATCTAAAAAATCTGAGATACATAAAATCAGGATGTGTTGAAACACTACTTCACTACAAAATTTTAAACTAAAATTGGTGTCATCCAACGGATCACCTTTATTAGAAAAGCTAGAAAATGTTTGTTGCCAATAAAAGCTTACCGATGGAAAATATATACTATAAATAGCCTAACGGTATTCAAAAATGTTAGTTTAATACTCCGTTACTTCAGTATTGTATTGTAATATTGACTTTGCTGTCATTAACACTTACCAGCTTGCATGCAATATTTTTTTCATAAAAAATATTTATATAACTCTAACATGATTAATTACAGCGCAACAATTTTGTTGTTGATTCAAGAGCTGCAGAGAACATATAACGAACTCGTACTTATGCACAGCAGCAAACACTAAAGGCAAATCTGCCCCAATAAATAGTTGTTAGCGATACATACACGAGCAAGGTCAAATTGTGCACTGTGTACATTTCATCAGCTGCTCACTAGAAAATTATTGTTGCAAAGGTTGAATACTGATCGATTTCTCACAGCGTAGTTGCTGCGGGGTATGACCTCTATGAGAACTGTCAGCACCGCAGCAGATCCATGCTTAACAGCACACAGTTTTAAAAACACTGGTATTTCTGGCAAGTTCAGCCTATAAGTGCGACCAGTTTGAGGTGGTGCGAATCAATTAATCACATATCAGAAAATGGCTTGAATCCCAGACTCTGTGTCAGTTGATCGGTGGGAATACTCGACTCACCATACAGCATAGCCTATGGTGAATCTGGGCTGTGTCTGTGAGTGAGCGAACAACGCTGTCTGCATGGGATTGAATACATCACAGTGCAGCGTGGATGCTGATTTTGCGAAAGAGTTCTACATTATCATGTTTATGTCACAGGAAGTATTGAGCTCACATGCCAGATAGTCAGGTTCACTATGTAATTTCGTGGGAAGTCGCTGTTAATTTTGGTTTTGATGCATTTTTGGACACTTCGATGTATCTTATGTTAAAAACTGGATGTTTCCATTTTTTTGTAAAATTGGAAATGGCCGCCATCAATGTTTTCAAAGTGGCCGCCAAATTTGACATATTTTGCCAATATCTCTAATTCTAAGATTTATATAAAAAATGAACTAACCTTGTTTTGCTACATATACAACATTTTTTTGCTGTTTCTTGTGTATTTTTTTGTGCTGAAGTCAAGTCCGATGAGGGCCAGCTTGAAAAGTCCTGACATTTTTGTAAATTCAAGGTCATAGGTCAATTTCAAGGTCAAATATTATTTTTCAACAAATGAAGCTAGGAAAAAGTGTAACACCTCATTTTCATGTGATTTTGACTAGGTAATCCATTTCTAAAATTATTTTGATTATTCATTGTGCACTTTCAAACAATATCCAGAACACTTTTCCTTCCTTTGATCATTAAATGAACCGACGCTAATTGAACTAGAGGGGAATTGTGACTTTTCAAGTAACAATAATGTTTGGACTATGTTTTTTTTGACAACCATTTTAAATATTGTTGGGTTATTGTTATTATGAGAGATTGATTGGAATTTTAGATTTCTGGATTCTGACTTCTTTGTTGGTTTAATGCTGTATCACTGTTTGCGACGCTGGCCAAACATTAAAACAACATTGCGTCGACGTTTCGTGTTTGATGCAATTACAACTGTTAGTTCAATGTTAAAATGTAGCATTTGAAAGGTTATACTGTTCATATCAAACACCCAATGCTGGTTCAATGCTGAGCAACCCTCTGCGACGCTGGCTCCACATTGAAACATTATTGGATATAGGCCTCTGTATTTTAATTGATTAAATGTACAGGGTGCTGAAAGGGTGCAAGTGGGTCGTGTCGCCTCTGACAATGGGCCCCTTTATTGAATGGCCAAGATTCATTCATGGGCTTTTCCCGACATGTACATCATTGTACTAACATGGATTCACATATTGATCCAGAAAACCCTGAATAAATCCCGAAGAACATAACGTAACACTTAGAAAAGTCATAGCACACCTCCCCAAAACATAAGGATCATTGTGCAAAGGTTGGATAAGATCATTGTGCAGTCGATTGGATAAAAACTCAGGGAGAAATGGTTATTTATAAGCCCTGACATGTAAATCATTGACCAAACATTGATTAGCACTTTGTGGTCCAGAAAATCCTAAATAAATCCAAAAGAACAACTGGGAATTCTTAGAAAAGTCATACAATACCTCCCCAAAACCTAAGGATAATTGTGCCATGATTTGAAGTCGATTGGATATAAACTCAGGGTGAAATAGCCCTCGACATAATAAAAGTGTCGAGATCCAAACAAAACTAAATATATTTGGACCAAAGGTCCAAACATAATAAATCGCTAAAAAATAATAGACACACTGAATATAGAGACACACAAAAATCATGACCTGCAATGTAAGCCAACATAAGACATGGGATCATTCAATGTTGGTTTAACAAAATTATGTGATGCTGGTCCACCGTTGCAGATGTTTATTCAACTTTCTTTAAACCAGCATTGAATCAATATATTTTGTTCGCAGTGATGTCAACCGCCTTGCTCCATGTTTTTCCGGTTATGGACACATCACTGGTTCAATACACACATCTCACTAATCCAACCTCAGGATCACACTCCACAGACAAGGTGTTGTTTTAAAGTTGGGATAATGTCACAGACGATGGGCCAACAATATCTTTTATATGATTAGTGTTTTATTCGTGACAGTAATCCGCTGTAGAAGAGTATATGAGTGACCTTAACAGCAATGTCAGCTGAGTCTGACTCCAGGTTACAAGGTTTACTACGATAAATAAGACACTGATTGGTTTAAGAGACGCACCATTTGATATCTGGGGGGTGGGAATCCTAGAAAAAAATTGAAAAAAAAAGTTTGTCGCCACAAAAGTCAGAAAAAAAAGTTTGTTGAAAATGTGGGAAGAAAAAAAAAGTTTGTTCTCGAAATTGATGAAATATATGTTGCCCAGAAAAAACACCAAATGGTAACGTACAGGGAAAGCGACGAATTGTCGGACGTTGATCGCCCAAAACAAAAAGATTATTTTCTCTCAGAGGTAAAAAAAAAGTTTGCAAGCAACAAAAACTCTAGCCCCCCCCCCCCCCCAAATATCTAATGGTGCGTCCCTAATGCTGGACCAGCGTCCCAAATGGTGCAACAGCATCAAAATAACAGTGAGATGAGATCCGGAACAGATGTGACTTGGTCTAATGACAATTATTGGGCCATCATCGGCCGGTAATGGGCTAACGTGAGCGTGTAGTTTTCTGGGCTGACAGCTATAGGAGGATAAACAGACGATGTTGGGCCAACGAACCAAGGTCCACCACGATAAAGTGCAGACCATTTGGTTAATCTCTGCCTGTTCCAGGGAGACACATCGTGCCAGCCAAGATGGACATTGGCCTAATTTTGCTTTAAGATTAATTTAGTCTAGATAATGAACCAATGTTTAGTTTTATGTGTTTGTAGTGCTGCAACCAACACCATTGTCTTCTTTCCTAAACCCTTACATGTGTAAGTTATGTTACAATGTCGTCTGTCACGATCTGCCAGGTAAATGCGCACATGATAAAAATATCCATGTGATTAAAACTAAAGGTGGCGAGGATGCGACTTGGTCAGCACATGAACGTGACTACAACGATATTGTCTTGTGGAAGACGTAGTGTTAGTCTGCCGCATTGTTTTGAAAACTTCATTCACATACTGATATCGATACAATACTAAGACATTGTTAAGAGCACAATGCACGCCCAACAGACATCGTAGTCATTAGCTGGGCTGAGTATGAACTTTATCTGGATTCATTCTATTCTTCGTGCTGTACTCATTAAGTTCCAAACTGATAAACGACGGTACATGAACGTGGTTTGATTCTAGCCTAATATTAGGACTTACTGTTAGAGTAGCTTAAGCTTCCACCATAGGGTTTATCCAAAATTTCAAAGCAAGCACTCAAAACATCATACAAATTATATAAAATCTCACCACAAAGAACATTAGTAATCCAAGTATGAGAAGGCAATCATATTGTAATGATTCGATTTAATTTATGGTATTTATCAAGCTGTCTGCTCCAAAATACTCGGTACTTCAGTACTTTGGTACTCGAGTACCGATTTTGCAGTACTCGTCGGTACTCAGTAATCGTACTTTTAAAAAGTACTTGTACTCGTACTTGTACTCAATTATTTTTAAAAATAAAAATACTTTTAACGAGTACTTACGAGTACTTTACGAGTACTAGTCATCTCAAATTGATTCAAAATAGCTCACAGACAAATCCTAAATCATTATTGCAGGATATGGAACATTCACTTAATGATTCTTTTACCATCCGTTTAGCTATTATATTGAAAAAAAAAAGATTTAATAAATACTTTGAAATTATTTCAAAACTAGTTCAATTATTTACATCAACTTTTAACAAAAGTGCACCTTTTTTACAATATCATGCAGCTAATTGCTTGTTCCGCCTTGTATGTACCAGTATCCTCGTGTAGTTCACAATATAATTAAATAACTTTTCTTAAAAAAAAACAAGAGACGTTTCTTTGGAAAACAGGAATATGTGTTGATATATAACATTTACAAGTGACTATACTCTACAGTAGGACTAGTAATCATTGAAGGGGGGGGGGGCGTGATTGTACAATAATGTCGCGAGATTTGTGAATCACACTTACAACACCTCGTTCTTCGCAGCTAAGCCCCAGAAAACACGAGGCATTGAAACTATGGTGGTATAATGTTGGGCCAACGTTGAAGACTATGTATTAAGATTACTATAGGTTCAATTAAATATCGTTTTTGTTGGGTCGCTCGATCGGTATTTGCCTAATATTTGCACAATATTGGCCCAATTGCGTAGACACTTGGCTGACACTTCCCAGCACCGGACAAATAATATCACTTGAGTGAACAAGTAGTTTATAACTGTTATCTTTATAAAGCAGTTGAGACTCGGTGTGGACTAAGATATATTAAAACTGCCATAGCTCATACAACTCAGTACCAATGTTGTGTAAATATAAAAATACCGGGCCAATGTCCACGACATTGGGCCAAGAATTAACCAGCAAGTACGTAGGATTAACACATGATATAACAGTACTGTTCAAACAAAGATGACCAAAGTAATTAGACAGCAAACATCACCCTTTAACTGCGGGACACCACGATTTTTATCATTATTACAAATCATTTATAAAGCGGTTCATCCAAAAAAATCGGATCGCTGTACATACTAAAAACAAGAAAATAAAAAACTAAAGTAAACGAAATTATGCACAAGTTTACAAGACGTCAGGTGTCTAGCGAACTAAACTACCCTAAAATGTACAATATATGTACATTGCGTCTGGTCACCTGTAAGCAGCAGGTAAGTCAAAAAATGTATTTTTTTTATTTGTCTATTTTTTAATATCGTGATTATGTAGTTTGTCATTTGAAGCTAGCAATTGAGTCAGCAATTATAGCTACAAATTAGAGAAAAATATAATTGAAAACGTTAGTGTCGCGTAAGGGTTAAAGGTGTGAGGTTATATTATGAGTCTATTGTAGGCCTAAGGCGGCTTTATATAACCCTTTCCGTCCCCTAAATGTGATGACGGACCGAGTATAAAAAAAGATACAACATTGAGGTGCTCGTCCTATAAATCGCATTCAAATATATTCTTAAACTAAAAATAGGCTAATTTATCACCCAGCGTATGTCCGGGCTGAATCTTGTACGGATATACATGTATTATGGTAATACATTTGATTTGATATCACAGTCACCAGCAACTAAAGTGTGCCTGTTATCGCAAAACAATTATGCTGTGTAAAGCCAAAAAGCAGCTCTGTTTACTTTACAAGTAAGCAAATGCTGCCTTTTGGATTTTCAGGGTAGAATTGTGATCCGTATACCTCTAATAGCCTTGATCTTTTCCTTGACACAATGTGTGTTCAGGCTCGTTTAAACGTGCATTACAGTGGTGGCCAAATGTTGGCGGCACTGGCCCAAAATTTCACAATCATTAGGACTACTGAAAGTTTTTAAACTAGCGTGTTTTGCAACGTAAAGCTTTAGACACAGACAATTGGTATACTAGCATGTGCTTATTTATTTATTATGATTCGCGAAATAGTAAGCCTACATGTAGCATACATTACGTTGTACACTGATTGGAAAATGCAATATCATACTATTGGCTGGGACATGGCATCACGAAATATCAATAATAGGCCTGTCCCATAAAATATTATTTTCACCACTCATATATATCTATATGTGACCCGACCTGACAAAATGAGTCGTCAGTCGCATATTTACATATTAGAGTTATTAAGATATTCCGCACTTACAAAAAAATTACTTTTTAAAATGGTATATTACACAGCTCTGTAGCGTTTTTAACTCCGAAAATATGACTCGACAAACTCAGAAAAATATGAGGTCTGAAATTACGTTTTTTTCGGAGAAAATGGCATTTGAAGTTCCAAAAGGCAATTTGGGCATTTTTGGAAAATACCACACAAATGTATTCAAATAAACTAAATAGAACAAATATTTTCTTTATAATCATTTGCCAAAGTGTGACTTAAAACTCATTTTGCCGGATCGGGTCACATGTATCAACATGAAGTAACATATATTATAATTAATTATTTATTTAATAAATTTTATGTAATTAATTAGAGTTTACAACGAAAGTACTCGGTACTTGTACTCAAGTACTTTTCAAAGTACTTGTACTTGTACTCAAGTATTTTTGAAAATCCAGTACTTGTACTTGAACTTGTACTCCTCATTTTTTCAAGTACTTGTACTTGTGCTCGAGTACTTTTGTCCAGTACTCGCCCCAAGCCTGCCATACAGACATGTTGTCTGACTGACTTTGGCAAGATGACATAAGCCCGGTAAAATTATTTGAGCTTTCGGGCGAATGACATATGAAGTCTAGTCATTACAATATGATTGCTATCTCCAACTTGGATTACAACTATTTATGGTGAAATTCTTTGTGGTGAGATTTAATTTTATTTTTATGATGTTTTGGGTGCCTGTTTTGAAATTCGGGATGAAAACTATGGTGGAACCTTGGACCCTCCCCTAACAGTAGGGCTGATATTAGGCTAGTTTGATGCAACATCCCACGTCATTCGATCATGTTGACAAATTTATTGAAACGTGGAGAACGTGTCTGATTTTATCTCTGATCTTGACAGCCATTACAGCGAGTTGTACCACGATGTACCATGTTCTTGATCAGAGCTGCGCACATCGAAATATCGTGTTTTGATAAGGGCTCTGTTTTAGCTCAGGCTTATGCTGCTAGACAGCGCAATTCCACCAGTTTCTATGATGGCTAACAGCAGTAATTGGTCACTTCATAAGTAATCAGTTACTGCTGTTTGCCTTTTCACATTACATTTGTAGATGCCATCTGACCTCTGCGTGTAGACAGTAGTCAGACACCTTGATCTGGGAAGTCCTCGCTTATTTCACCGCCAGCTTCACCGAGAAGCTTATTAGAAAACTCCTCTTCTTCTCTGACATTTTGCCCCCATTACCGACTGTAGAGCCTGCAGCAACAAGAATATCTGATTATTCAGTCGCAACGCACACAGTGTTAATAATACTGATTCATCAAGCATGACAAATGCCCAGAATGAAATAATTCATTTTTTAGACATTGTAATTGATTGATTGATATATTTTAATTTATTGTTGATTGATATATTGATTGATTGATTGATTGATTGATTGATTGATTGATTGATTGATTGATTGATTGATTGATTGATTGATTGATTGATTGATTGATTGATTGATTGATTGATTGATTGATCGATCGATGGAGTGATTGATTGATTGATTGATTGATTGATTGATTGATTGATTGATTGATTGATTGATTGATTGATTGATTGATTGATTGATTGATTGATTGATTGATTGATTGATTGATTGATTGATTGATTGATTGATTGATTGATTGATTGATTGATTGATTGATTGATTGATTGATTGATTGATTGATTGATTGATTTGTTGGTTGGGTGATTGAGTGATTGAGAGAGTAAATTGCATCCCGGCGGAATATGATGAGTTACAAATCATTCGAATTCATGTTCTTGAAAAAGTCAGGGGATATTATACATTCCGGGAATGTTATCATCCCTCCCTAAAAATCAGAGCAAAATGTTTGGTTAATCATGTGAATTAAAACAGAATAATAATCAAGAACAAATTCAGGTAAAACATACAAGCACGACCTGTGATCTGACAAAAAAAGGAAAGGCAAAAAAAAAAAGAATTGAGAGACCGAGAGTTTTAACTGACACAATGAGGATCTCTCATACTCAACAGCCCGGTCAAACCTGACTGATTATAGTAATATAGCCCTATACCATGATTATTGGTCTGTACTTGTTCAACAATAACTCTCCATTACCGGCTTAGAACGTGGTAGACCGAGTTTTTTAAATATATAATTTTGTGCTGTGAAAGGCTACATTTTGTTTTTAGCTCTGGGCAGTCTGGAATTTATTATCCCCTTCCTAAATATTGTGGAAAAAATAATTGAATCGCACCTTCTGAAAAGAAATCTTATTTCAAAGTGTGTAGAAGTAAATAATTTAATCACACTTTCTGACGAAAAATTTGTTCGGGCTTCTATTTCACACAACCGTTATTAACGTTATGTCACTAGTAGGCCTAGAGTATGATTTAGAATTATTTATCTTAGGTGTATACATCATATTCTTATCACCATTTTACATATTAAGCTGATTAATCTAGACTGGAATGTGACTTAGTGGCGACATCATGGGATTTCAGAGTATATGCCTACATCTACCAGTAAGCATGTGGCGGTGACCGAGATTGGCATGCATGAAGCAGCCACCCAATAATGTTTCAATGTTTGCCAAATGTTGTGAATCTTTGAATCACAACCATATATTTCTCCAATTTGAAATCATCATAAATTAATGTCTTAGTTACCTCATTTCCATACCTATGACTCTTATGAATATTTGATTCTTTTATTGCGGGGATCGATTTTGGACGTGTGAATCTGACGTATGTAGTCGTCAGATTCTGACGTTGTGTCTCTTCTGATTTTGACGTTGTGATGTTGTGTCTCGCTATTCACAACTTCGAGTACAAGTAGGTTTTGTGAAATTTAAGACCAAGCGAATGCCAGGTTTTTAAAACTTCTTACACGATAGCTAGTAGAACACAGTGAGGTTATTGTAATCGATATCAGTGCTCTAAGGGTTAATCTCACAATCAGCCAGATCATATCGCTTCATTACGAGTGTAAGATTTAAAGATGTTTATCGCTTTGTGTTTGACGTCTGTAGCCCCAGTGGCAGCCACAGATTGGCCGCGTACAAAATCGTTGGACATTTCTTTGGACTGACATATCGGAAAATATCGAGGCATAATCAGGTCAAAACAGTTTTTTAGAATCACTAACATTACAGTTCCATGCCCGCATGCTCAGCTCAGAGGTCGCACAGTCATTTAAAAGTTATGGAAATCTTTCGGACTATGGGGGTCGGGATCGCTCTCAGTCACCGCCATGTTGGATTTCTCGGGTAAAGCAAATACATCAATCCACGGCATCGGAGAGGACGACACGGCTATGACGTCTGTATCTATAGAATTACACACACAGAAAATGGTGTATGTTACACTGTGGTCAATGGTCACCTCAGATCTTCAGGCCACTATTAGGCATAGCTGCGATCAACAAATGAACAGCTCCTAGAGGATATAGGTAGCTTCTAGGGGAAAATAGGAGCACCTCCTAGAAGAAGTTAGGAGCAATGTCCCTCACATCGTGGATTCACAGCCGGTCGTGGCGGAGCATTTCCTGCTGTGTCGTCGGTGTCTTTCCGGTCTGTATGTACGTGACCTGATGGACCATCCGTTCTGACAGAGACATGCGCAGTCGGCTTCTCATCTTGCTTTGCTAAGGTTGCATCTGGCGGGATATACAGGATAAAGTTTGTCGTTCGTTCGTTCGTTTAATCATTCGTTTGTTTGTTTGTACGTTTATCACTGATTTGCCCGCTCTTCGTTCTTTCATACACTTTTTTTTATTAATTTCCCCTCTCGCTTGCTCATTGTTTTAGCACTTGTTTGCCATTTCAAAACACTGCAATTCTCACATGTTTTCTACCAGGTTAATTTATGTATGGGTGCAATAATTCTTCTTCGAAAAGTATTGTATCGCCTAAACATTGCCAGTTGGACAGTGCACACAAGCTCTTTGTATTTCAGCAGCATTTCTGTGCCATTTCAATACATTGTACTTCACACATTTTTTTCAAGGGGTGCAGTAGCTTTTCTTTCGAAAAAGAGTCGTACAGTGCACACAAGCTCTTTGTAATTCCGCAGTATATTCAACTGTTTTTGTATCAACGTGTTTCTAAGGTGAAAATAATATATAGAAGCCAATATACAAATCAATCAATACTGGTCCAACCTTCTTGATCAGCTAGGCGAAGCTGTGATTAACATCCAGTCATTTCATTCACCATGGAGTCGTATAAAAAGTTTGGCTCGTATTCGACCCCCTAATTTAAATAACAATTGAATGACGGCGGTGTATGGCTGATCTCGTCATGTGACAGACTCAACCACTTTTCGATTGGTCGGGGGTAGGATACAAGACTTGGACCCAAAGGTTGATGGTAAATGTAAGGTTACTTTACATATTGACTTTTGACACTCCTGAATTTAAAAAAAAACCTACGGGCTATACTGTATGAATCAGAGATAATTTATTTACAGCATATATGCCTATATCAATTTACATTTTTTTGTATTATACACAATAATGATTTTTCTCTTTACGAAATTATTACGAATATATTTCATGTCAAACAAAATTTAAAAACGCAAACAATTATTTTTGAATTATACTGTATACACATTTAAAATAAATATTACACTTTAATTTTTTATTATGCAGAAGATTTAAAAGTACATATTAATGTTAATGTCATACTTATAATCCAGCAAACACGAGACGTTGTCCCAATGTCTGATTAATGTTGGCCCACTGTCTACGACGCCGGACCAACACTATCCCACCATTGGAACAACGTATAATGTTTGCTGAGTATACCTGGCAATATCTTTGTTACCCTAAAAGCAATATTTTCCAGACCAAGTATGATATTCTACCCCTAGTTTAAATAACAACAGAACGTCAGTGATTGCCTGATCTCATCATGTGACAGGCTGAACCACTCTCTCATTGGTTGGGTGTAGGATACCATACTTGATACCACTATACTACTTGGGATTAATTTACTCTATCAGTCAATACCTTAGTATCGTGTTCTTATGTTTTAATGGCCTATATGGCAAGCTTTTACAAAATAAATATGTATCAAATTAGCCATAATAACATATACTTCAATTTTAATTTAGCAAATTCAACTATTTTTTAGTCACTTAAAGTAGTGGATCGCGGTAGCGAGACACAACTTCAAGCGACTAAAACTTTCAATTGATCAGCTTCGACCTCTAAGGTTTAGACCAACAAATTTAACACCAATGTTGGCATATGGTACTGTATTCAGCATTCTAACATTGAACGTAAGCAGTAGTTAGAAACAATGATAATGCGATAAATCCGGGTTTTCGCTATGCACTGTTGTTTTCACGAGTATTGTTCATGGGCTAATGCTACGGCCTCCGACAAATAAAAAAACATCAGTTCGAAAATAAAAAATATCAGTTGGGAAACGTAATAAATGTTACAAAAAGGAAGCAAAATGCAGCTCTGCATCGTAATCGTCGTCTCAATATTAAAATACTTTCACTATTTTAACAAATCAACTGCAATAATGTAATGAATAGTTCACGCGTCCTGAATAAAATGATGTTAGATTACTTCACGTGTGACCTTGGCCTGGTACAGAACACTCTGTTGTGTCTTGTGTATGCGCTGTCGAGCAGCGCAGGGGATCTAAAGATTGTCTGTATAATTACACAATAGATGGATATTTTGGTAAATTACTTAATGCTGATTAACTGCAAGATCTGTGGTTGTTCACTCGTTAGTCTTTGTGAGGGTCGCCTTTGATTATTCTCTTGACCATCATCTCGACAAACCATAGTCATATTTTGATGAATGTGAATATTTTTTTGTATTTACTTTGAAACATTTTAAATTAGCTTCCCTGTTCTTTTTTTTTTAATTTGGCTCATATTTGAACATGACCTCGCCACATTACGAGACCTTTTGACCACCAATATGCTCAAAAATATTTTTTAGCATGTAAGCTATACATTTTGTAAATCAAGCAGCTCAAGGTCAGAAAAATTGATCAACCAATTATTGAAAAAAAATCTGGATTTTCACCTGATATTGTTAGTTATGGATATCATTATTAAGCTGTTAATTATTTGTTAATCGTGTCTGATTTGACTGCTTTATATCACGATCGAAAGAGTACAATGTTACTTTTTTATTTATTTATTAAGCTTTATATACACAAATATATACAATAATCGTACAAATATGTAATTGTAAGTAAAATTGTGTACATCAGGATGTCGAATACAGGTGACCAGCACTCTAACTAAGTTCGACATCCAGGATAAAATTGATATGCATGGTAATTACATTTAAAATTACACTTACTAATCATCTGAGCAAAAATGGTAATTTCTTAAAAAATGCACACACCCGTTCCATTTTGACATTGACAGCCTGGACTAGTAGCGAAGGTTGCCTTTGATTCTTCCCTTGATCATTATCTCGACAAACTGTATAGTGACATTTTAGTCACGTGACTGACCTCTCACTTCGTTATTTCATTATGATTCCGCGGCGGATGTGCGTAATGATTTATGGTAGGTCCGTCGTTGTCTCATATCAGGAGTAATAAATTCAGGGCCACTTTTAGACCTAAGATTGCAGATTGGAAATTCAGATTCCAAGGATCGGACATCGTAAAAATGACGCGATAGAGTACAGCAATTTCCTAAAAACCTGTTTGTTTTCGCAAAATGGAACTATATTGCCTTGTGTGCGTAGCTAGGCTATATATCATCTGCATCATTAAATTTTTGTGTTATAGTACAAGATAATATCACGAAATGCAAGTATATATTTCAAACGTATCACATATAGGCATACATGACAACTACATGTATACATAAAAATTATCCAACAAATCAGGAGATATCAACGAAAGAAACGTCAGAAACATGAAACACAACTGGGAGTTTGTATTCCACTACACAATGTATGACTGTCGTAATACTAATACTATGGTTGGATTACATATACGTTTATTTTTTCGTTTTCTCAATAAGAAACGCAGAATTATCATTTTCTAAATAATACACAGTTAAGAATAATTTGAAAAAAAACCAAGTCCAATAGTGGGCATACTAAAAAGTATACATCAGTATTACAAGCTAGCTCGACTGCAACAACACAGAGCTTCTATGATGATGATGTTCAGGATGTTAACAATACCATTTTATCGGTATGATAAGCTAGAGAGCAACGAGTCTATTGAACCCCTTGGGCTCCCTTGATGCATTCACTTAAAAGTGAAATTGGCCTTAATCAATGCAGATGCAAAATTGCCTTTCATCCGATATGAGTATTTAAAATGTGTTTTTTTAATTGCATCACATCAAAGAAGAAGAATTTTTTTTTTGGAGTGAACTACTATATATAGTGAGTGTCCAATTACATACAGTTACGTGTGTATGGGGGAGGGGCACCCTTGGTTATGATATTATTACAAGATCAAAACCTCAGCAATCTTACTTTTCTGAAGGCCTCACTGTAAAATGATATGTGCCACCGTGCACGTTGAAATTAGAATACTAACAAAACATATTCTGACAAGGCTTTAAGTTAGTTATTCAAAGAGCACATATTTAATACATGCACATGGTGACGATGACAATATCCTAGCTAAGAGTACAAACTCAGTGCTGTGTGATATCTGTCCCAAACTGATAAATTATTCATACACAGTATTATTATTTCTCTCTGAACCTCTGTGATTTTTTCACACAAAGGTGACCTTTCTGTGAGTTTGACATTATGTAGCCTGACCTGGCATTTGAGATATCAATGTCTTCAGCATTAAAATGATTTTTCTGCACTAGCTTTTACTTTTAGATCATGGCGAAAATCCGCTTAGAATTGTTACACTACGAGAAATAGCTATATCGACATAACTAGGTCCACTGGATTGCTCATGTGCGGCTTTCTAACATATTGAGGTGACGGTTTTGATTCCCCTTCTGACATATCCTTCTTTGTTATTGTGATTGTGCATATGCATGTATAATGATCCAAACTGCACACACTACGATACAGTGTACTGAAGACATGTTAAAACAATATGGCGAAAAGGTCGTAGTCCAGACTAATAAGAAATACACTGCATCTCGACCTACAAGCACGAATCCCTTCCTGCCACCCAACAAACACAAGACTTTAACCAAATAGTGTTTCAATGATGGCTACCTTCCATGACGCTGGTCCGACATTAAAACAGTATTGGTTGATTGTATTTTCCAGTCGAGATGACCCACGAGCATGAACCCCTCTCTCTGAGATGAACTGATGACGGTGTCACCCGAGTATCCTTATTAATTACAAGCTCAGCCTGCCTTACCATATGCATCTTTATGTGCTATCCCAGTGACAGTGACATTCACCAAAGGTTGGTTTAAGTTTTGAACCAGCGTCTTACACGGTGGGCGAACATTAAACCAAGATGGGATGAACGATTGTCGTCGTCGTCTCGTCCAGCCTCCCTTCACGTCCACGCTATCATATTGCCTATGCATCATTGTGGCGGATGGATAACACCAGAAGATGGAGATATCCAGAAGCAGAACGTGGACAAAAGCAACGTGATTTCCCCATTAAATGTAATAAGATTATAACTGAGCGTCCACGACACGCTATGTATTGCAGTAACGTGGGGTTTTGTGAGCTACCACAACCTCAACACGTCCACCATAGAAAACGGATATTTTCGTCACATGCATTAAGTAACATTTCAAGGTAGTGAATTGACACCCTATTAACCAGCTCAACATTTTACGTTATTGATGTGGGTTTTCGTTACGAACAAAAGTCCTACACAACAAGCAGGATATACATTTAGAAATATTACATAAATTTAGATCTAAACACAGAAAGCTAAGCCTGACCGAAGCTTGCATTTTTTTTTAAATACAAATAATTATCTGAACATATAATTTGATTGATATTGTTTTTTTTATTAATGACAAGTAAATAATATTAAAGTTCGTATTTTGCCATAAAACATCTATCAAAACATCAATCTAACATGTGTGTACCATACATCACAATAAAAGTAAATGGTCAAAAAATTATCGTGACCAACGACTTCAAGTGGGTGAAAAATTAATCATGTTCGTTTAATTTGAGACCAACTATTTCCAAATGTTGATCTCGCTTTATTCCCAATAACAGTATATAGATAATGTATTTGTCAGCTACCAGTTCATCACATTGCCAAGATGACGATTTCAGCTACTACGTCTCTGTAATGTGATATACCTCTTGGTTTTGCTTATTACTCGTCTTTTTTCTCCTCTCATACAGGTGTCTGTGATCGTGAGCCTGGAAATGTCACCGTAGACTAAGCTTATTTCCTGTCGCAAATACATTTTCTGTTGACAGGAAAAACGATGTCCGCGCACGCGTCTTTTCGTGACTTATAGTTATAAGATGTCTCACTATGGAGGACGATCATCCGTAAAAAAAGCCAATTGTACTTATGTCAAAAGTGAAAGTTATCAATTATCCAACAATGCCACTCTGTTGAAGGAAAGTTATTTCCCGTTTGATAATGTGGAAACGTGTTTTTTTTTAATTTTAGCATTATCTGGATGATTAGAAATAGACTTATTATGTTTCATATGGGTATTGTTAATATTTCAGATATAATGCGTGATGTCGCATGCTAAGTAACCGTATGTGATTGATTTAGCTAAATGGATAACTAGCTACTCTACACTTTCTAAAAATATTAAGCTATGTGGAAAGTATATGGTATCATGACTCTTCTAATTTTAAACAGGTCTACTCTCACATATATTCACATGTCTATATCGTGACTTTACTAAGTATGGAACATTGGTGTTGTTGTTGTTACGTCTACTAGAAAAAATGTAGACTTGTATATAATTCTTAGGATTCTATGCTTTCCAGAGTGTTTTTATACTAGCATGTAGAGTAACATATAGCAGCTGACACATATGTCCTCCATGTACCTATACCATGTTGATGCTGTCTGCTGTTTAACTTTAATATACATAACTACGATGCATATTCTATATACCTTGTGTTTGTTTGAATATTTAAATAGCCATCCTGATGATAAGTGTACATAATATCATGTCTGCTTACTTATGACTGTACATAACTAACCCTGTAGTACACATCGTATGTAGCATAGATATATATTTTATGATAAATAAGTTGGTATTGACTTTCAATTGTGTCAATAAAGCATCTATCTAGCATATACCTATCATAATATTGTATTACAAACTGGACACGAAAATGCTTTGTAAATGCGTATCAATTTCTAAAAAACATTACAATTACATGTAATTGTTTCAGATGAATTATTTCTATTTTATAATAATTTATTACAAATTGGATTAAGTACTAGTAATTATTGGCAAACAAGAGACCCTCACTAATAAAGTAATTTGGAACAATTTACAATTGTCGTTCACACAATTGTCCTTTATCGCTGGCAAATCTGGACTTCGGCGGCTGAAACAAAGCCATCCCTGAATATACAGGGAAAAGGCACGGCTGGAGTTTACCAATCCCTGAATAGGCATGTCTGGATCTTACCATTCTCAAAATAGTCATGTCTGGATCTTACCAATCCCTAATTAGGAACGAACTGATCTTACCAATCCATAAATAAACATGTCTAGATCTTACCGATCCCTAAATAGTCATGTCTGGATTCAATCAATCGCTAGATAGGCATGGCTGGATTTAACCGATCGCTAAATAGGCATGTCTGGATCTTTACTAATCCCTAAATAGGCAAGCCTGGATCTTACCAATCCCTAAATAGGCATGTCCAGATTTTACCAATCTCCAAATAGGCAAGTCTGGATTATTAAAATGGTCAAATTGAACGCCATAATAACATATTACTCAGAAGGTTAGGGCATCTAGTTTTTGGTGTTTAAAAACAAAATAGATGTTCTGTAGATTAAAAAACAACGCATAATATTCTGGCTCGGACCAATAAGAAAGTAACTGTCATATAAAATGATCATCTGATAATCCCCGTCATTCAGCTGTTATTTAAATTATGCCTGAATAGCATACTTTGGACGATATTAGTTGCTCCCATTTCTTAATTCCTTTTAGAATTAGCAGGTGAACAATGCTGTCATTTTGCTCAATGAAAATATGCCCTAATATTTAGAAAGACAGCGCTTTGCACAAGAACACGTGAACATCGACGGTGGTCTTCATTTAACTACTTGTTGTTTCCATTAACTGAGGAAGGATGTTCTCTGTACTTGGGAATGCACGCCAGCTTTCTGTGCGCAGACCGCTTCCAACTTTAAAAGGAAATTGGTTGACATTTTTCAATAGGGGAGGTGCTGATCACGTTTTGAACCGTGAACGACAATTTTTCTCCGCTTCCCAGCAAACACAAAACATTTGCATAAAATTTGTACAGCGTTGTATAAATGTTATACATATGTTTTGTGTCTGCTGGGTTGCAGCTGATACTGCAAGCAAAATTTCCACCTGCTGAAAATGTCTGTCTTAAACCCTTTTTGAACAAAATGTATGTAGCAATTTTTTTGCAACTTTCCAATTTATATATGCATTAAAAAACTGACTACTTGTTTGATCGATTTGATATTGATTAACCGTTGGTTTGCTGTTGGCCCATGACCTAACAGTAAACCAACCTTGTACCAACGTCTCATGTTTGCTGGGATGTGAGTGTCAGCTTCAAATGAATGCAATCACAATGAATAATGTGGGATAAAAAGTTAATAAAATAAATTACTACCAGGGATCGGATCTCTGAACAGAACCGAGCACTGCCCTTGGTTCTTAGACCTTTTTCCTGGAGAAATACTGCTTTAAAATGCAAGCTCACAGCATCAATGCCTAAATCACACAATATCAGTGACGAAGTCAAAGCAGTGAATAACGTTCAGAAAGTTAATTAGATTGCATATTCTAAGATGCTGCAGTTTATCGTCAGCGCGGCCACCATGATGTGGTGGTACAAAGAGACTTTTTAGAAATTCAGTGTTATTACAGTAGACTCGAGTCGTGGAACTACAGTTAGTTTAAGGTTGGTTCATCGCCTGTGACATTTTTCCAACATTAAATCAATGCTGTGTTGATGTCTCGTATCAGCAAGATTAGGATAAAAAGTGTGACATTTTCCCAGAGGTAATAATGGGGAGTAGAAGTCTCCATTCATTGAAAATGTCTTTTAAGTCAGATGCTGATCTTCGTTAATTGTGCAATTAATTGTGTGATTTAGTAAAATAAAAGTATATATTACACAAATATACACAAATGCATTTGTTTAAATGTATTAATTAATTGATGATTTTGTTTTAAATGAGCAGAAAATTATTAGGAGTTAAAATATCATCATACATGGACTTCTTGTATCTCCTGCCTATACATCTTACACCATCGACACTACTTTAATTGCATACACTATTAATTAAATAGACTCCGTCTTCCTCTAAACACAACAAATTGACCCAGCGAACACGAGACACTCAGCCAATGTTGGGTTCATGTTCGGTCAAGATTAACTCAATAAAGCTTTTTTCTATTTTTGTTGGTAGAGCTCCGGGAAATCGTAGACCGGCACTCACTCACTCACTCACTCACTCACTCACTCACTCACTCACTCACTCACTCACTCACTCACTCACTCACTCACTCACTCACTCACTCACTCACTCACTCACTCACTCACTCACTCACTCACTCACTCACTCACTCACTCACTCACTCACTCACTCACTCACTCACTCACTCACTCACTCACTCACTCACTCACTCACTCACTCACTCACTCACTCACTCACTCACTCACTCACTCACTCACTCACTCACTCACTCACTCACTCACTCACTCACTCACTCACTCACTCACTCACTCACTCACTCACCCACTCACTCGCTCACTCGCTCACTCATCCACTCACTCATTAATGTACGACCTACTAAAGCGACTTGGAAACGATTTCGACAAATAAATAATGAATTTTCTAAACGGAAGTTAACATTTTGAGATTGCTGTTGAAGTGCCCAGTAGCCATCAGGTATACTCGGTTTGTGGTCGACATTTGCCATTTTGTCAGTGTCGGTGTGAAACGGGATCCCTGTGGTTTTCTTCGCCTCTTGTATATTTAACGCGCTATCGCCACAGGTTTTATTTCTCCCCACCCCCATCGTTTCAATCTTAGCTCTTCACCTACATTTCCTGTCTTCTACATGTTATATTTTCCTGTTTCTGTCTCTTTTTATGCAGTCCACGAACCGTTCACCCAGTGCTGGTCTAATGCTCAACCAAAAATCCACGTCTTGTGTGGCTGGTATTTCTTATCTCGCTTATGCCTCGATGGTCACCACATGGTATTGTCCAGATTCTGTCCTTCCCTTCCACCGAAACTGTCAATTGAATTCGTAATTTTACGCCAAGGTGAATAAATATGTTTATAAAATACCCAAATAAATGAAACGCCGAACCATATTGCAACACATCTTTTCTATTCAATACATTAGTTCAGATACATGTTATGTGCATTAATGTGACCAGGGGTTTGAGGATTATTCTCGGATCATATTGCATTCACAATCTAGGACTATCCCTTCATGTTTCCTGCGCCCTTTGCGTCTGAAAGATTTAGTTATGCACTGTGAAAGGTAGCCTTTATTCTCTCCTGTCCCCATATCATGGAATAAACTGGATGAGAATGACACTCGTCATGCCTCGGATACCCTACATGGGATCACACCCCATTATGTCAAACATATAGCTCTACCCACCACAGAATGCCAGCAGATAGCTCGACCCACCATAAATGGCATCAGACAGCTCCACCCGCCACAGAATGCCAGCGAATGACTCCACCCACCACAAAATGCCAACGGATATCTCTACCCA
>OZ024906.1:92563966-92691466 GCA_964017125.1 Flabesymbios commensalis | reverse complement strand
CCTAAGATTGCAGATTGGAAATTCAGATTCCATGGATCGGCCGTCGTAAAAATGACGCGATAGGGTACAGCAATTTCCTAAAACATGTTTTTTTTTCGCAAAATAGAACTATGTTGCCTTGTGTACGTAGCTAGCCTATATATCATCTGCATCATTAAATTATTGTGTTATAATCCAAGATAATATCACGAAATGCAAGTATATATTTCAAACGTATCACATATAGGCATACATGACAACTACATGTATACATAAAAACTATCCAACAAATCGGGAGATATCAACGAAAGAAATGAAATGAAATGAATCGGGCTTTAGGCCACCTTTGTGCACATATAGGCTAAACTGGGCCAGGAGAACCTCCTGAGGATGGTGAGATGATTGAGATGACACTGTCCTCCAGACACAGGATTCGAAATTCGAGCCCTGGCGGTCTGAGGCCGAGCACGCTACCTCTCGGTCACGGAGGCTCCCCACAATACTAACTTATCAACGAAAGAAACGTCACAAACATGAAACACAACTGGGAGTTTGTATTCCACTACACAATGTATGACTGTCGTAATACTAATACTATGGCTGGATTGCATATACGTTTAGTTTCCCGTTTCTGAATTAAAAACGCAGAATTATCATTTTCTAAATAATACAATAATAGAATAATTTGAAAAAGAAAACAGTCCAATAGTGAGCATACTAAAAAGTATACAACAGTATTACAAGCTAGCTCGACTGCAACAAAACAGAGCTTCTATGATGATGATGTTCAGGATGTTTATCAATACCATTTAATTGGTATGATAAGCTAGAGAGCGATGAGTCTATTGAACCCCTTGGGCTCCCTTGATGCATTCACTTAAAAGTGAAATTGGTCTTAATCAATGCAGATGCAAAATTGACTTTCATCCGATATGAGTATTTAAACGGTGTTTTTTTTAATTGCATCGCATCAAAGTTACGTGTGTATGGGGGAGGGGCACCCTTACTTATGATATTATTACAAGATCAAAACCTCAGCAATTTTACTTTTCTGAAGGCCTCACTGTAAAATGATATGTGCCACCGTGCACGTTGAAATTAGAATACTAACAAAAACAAAAATATTTTGACAAGGCTTTAAGTTAGTTATTCAAAGAGCACATATTTAATACATGCGCATGGTGACAATGACAATATCTGAGCTGAGAGTACAAACTCAGTGCTGTATGAGATCTGTTTATAACTGATTAATTATTCATACAGAGTCTCATTATTTCTCTCTGAACCTCTCTGAACAAAGGTGACCATTCTGTGAGTTTGACATTATGTAGCCTAACCTAGCAATTGAGATATCCATGTCTTCAGCATAAAAATGGCTTTTCTGCATTAGCGTTTAATTCTACATCATGGCAAAACCCCGCTTAGAATTGTTACACTACGAGAAATAGCTATATAGCCATAACTACATATAGGTCTGCTGGATTGCTCATGTGCGGCTTTCTAGCTTATTGAGGTGACGGTTTTGAGTCCCCTTCTGACAGATCCTTCTTTGTTATTGTGATTGTGCATATGCATGTATAATGCTCCAAACTGCACACACTACGATAAAGTGTACCGAAGACATGATAAAACAATATGGCGAAAAGGTCGTAGTCCAGACTAATAAGAAATACAGAGATGACACACTGCATCTCGACCGACAAGCACGAATCCCTTCCTGCCACCCAACAAACACGAGACTTTAACCAAATAGTGTTTCAATGATGGCTACCTTCCATGACGCTGGCCCGACATTAAAACAGCATTGGTTGATTGTATGTTCCAGTCGAGATGACCCAGAGCACGAACCCCTCCCTCTGAGATGAACTGATGACGGTGTCACCCGAGTATCCTCATTTATTGCAAGCTCAGCCTACCTTACAATATGCATCTTTATGAGCTATCCCAGTGACACGAGACATTCACCAAAGGTTGGTTTAAGTTTTGAACCAGCGTCTTAGACGGTGGGCGAGCATTAAACCAAGATGGGATGAACGATTGTCGTCGTCGTCTCGTCCAGCCTCCCCTCACGTCCACGCTATCATATTGCCTAGGCATCATCGTGGCGGATGGATAACACCAGAAGATGGAGATATCCAGAAGCAGACAGTGGACAAAAGCAACGTGATTTACCCAGTAAATGTAGTAAGATTGTAACTGGATGCCCACGGCACGCTATGTATTGCAGTAACGTGGGGTTTTGTGAGCTTATCAACCCCTAAGTAGTCATGCGTGGATCTCACCAGCTCCTAAATAGTAATGTGTGGATCTTACAAATCTCTAAATAGGCAAGTCTGGATCTTACAAGCCCAATATAGTAATGTCTGGATGTTACCAATCCCCATATAGCAATGTCTGGATATTACCTATCCCTGAATAGTCATGTCTGGATTTACCCTATCCCTGAATGGTCATGGCTGGATCATCCCATTCCTTAAATGGGCATGTCTGGATATTACCAATCCTTAAATATGCATGTCTGGATCTTACCAATCCCTAAATAGTCATGTCTGGATTTAACCAATCGCTAAATAGTCATATCTGGATTTAGCTAATCCTTAACAAGTTATTTCTGGAGCTTACCAATCCTTAAAAAGTCATGTGTTGATCTTACCAATCCCTAAATAGTCCTACCTTAATCTTAAAAAACCCGTATATAATCATTTATGGAGCTTACCAATCCCTAATTAGTCATGTGTGGATCTTACCAATCCCTAAATGGACATGTCTTGAGCTTACCATTTCCTAAATAGGAAAATCTGGATTCTTAAAATGGTTATACTAAACGCCATAATAATGTTTGAACATATTACTCAGAAAGATAAGGAATCTGGTTTGCTGTGTTTAAAAAGAAAACATATGTTATGGAGATTTAAAAACAGCGCATAGTATTATAGCTCAGAGCAATAAGAGAATAACTGTTATATGAAGAGCTCAGCTGATAATCACCGTCATTCAGCTGTTAGTTTTCTTAATTTCTTTTAGAATTAGCAGGTTAACAATGTTGTCATTTTGCTCAATGAAAAAATGCCCTAATATTTAGAAGTTGTCACAACAGAGCTTTCACAGGAACACGTGAGCATCGTCGGCGGTCTTCCTACTAGTTTTTGTTTCCATTAACAGAGGAAGGATGCTCCCTGCACTTGGGAATGCACGCCACCTGTCTGTGCGCGGACCGCTTCCAATTTTACAAGGATATTGATTGACATTTTTCAATTGGGGAGATGATGATCACGTTTTGACCCGTGTACGACAATTTGTATCCACTTGCAGCTGATACTGCAATCAAAATTCCCATCAGCTGAAAATGTCTTTAAAAAACCTTTTTGGACAAAATTTATGTAGCAATCTGTTTTGCAACTTTTCAATTTATATACAATAAAAAATGACTACTTCTTTGATTGATTTGAAGTTGATCCAACCGTTGGTTTGCTGTCGGCCCATGACCCAACAGTACATCAACCTTGGGCCAACATATCATGTTTGCTGGGATGTGAGTGTCAGCTTTAAATGAATGAAATCACAATGGATAATGTGGAATAGAGAGTTAATAAAATAAATTGCTACCAGGGATCGGATCTCTAAACAGAACCGAGCACTGCCCTTGGTTCTTAGACCTTTTTCTGGAGAAATACTATCTCAAATTGCAAGCTCACAACATTAATGCCTTAATCACACAATGTCAGCGGTGAAGTCAAAGCCGTGAATAGCGTTCAAACAGTTGAATAGATCGCATATTCTAAGGTGCTGCTGATTGAGCCACTGTTAGTTTAAGGTTGGATCATCGCCTGCGACGCTTTTTTAACATTAAATGAATCCTGTGTTGATGTCTCGTATCAGCAAAATCCGGATGAAAAGTGTGACACTTTAGAATCTCCCAGAGGTGGTGATGGGTAGGGGGGGGAGTCTCCGTTCATTGAAAATGTATTTTAACTCAGATGCAGATATTTGGTAATTGTGTAATTTATTGTGTAGTTTTGTAAAATAAAGATATAATAACACATACATATATATAAACTACATCAGTTTCAGTTTATTAATCACTAAATTATTTTGTTTTAAACGAGCATAAAATTACTGAAAGTCAGATTATCCTTCCACATGGACCTCCTTGGACTTTCTGCCCATAACACAAACAACAATACTTTGCAGGTGGGAAAATATAAATAGACAAATAAAACATAATGACCCAGACAATCAGTCGATGTTGGACCATCGTCGCAAACTCAATAAATATTAGGTCTGCAGAGATGTTTGATGAGAGAGCTTTGAGCAAATTCCAGACCATCACTCGGCTCCGCTGTGAACAAGCGACCAGAGGAATCAGTTTCAAATCCACTCACTCACTCACTCACTCACTCACTCACTCACTCACTCACTCACTCACTCACCCACCCACTCACTCACTCACTCACTCACTCACTCACTCACTCACTCACTCACTCACTCACTCACTCACTCACTCACTCACTCACTCACTCACTCACTCACTCACTCACTCACTCACTCACTCACTCACTCACACACTCACTCACTCACTCACTCACTCACTCACTCACTCACTCACTCACTCACTCACTCACTCACTCACTCACTCACTCACTCACTCACTCACTCACTCACTCACTCACTCACTCATTCACTCATTCACTCACTCACTCACTCACTCACTCACTCACTCAGGTTGTTTTTCTTCCCACCTCTCCCTTTACCCTCTTAACACAGCGCCTCTATTTCCTGTCTTCCACGTGTTATAATTTCCTCGTTCTGTCTCTTTTTATGCAGTACACCTAGAAAACACGAACCGTTCACACAGTGCTACTTTATTGTTCACCCTCGAAGGCCACCACATGGTATTTTGCTGATTCTGTCGTTCCATTCCATTGCAAATGGGATTTGATTTCGCAATTTCAAGTCAAGGTAATTAAATATATGTATACAATACCGGAATAAATGAAACGCTGAACCATATTGCAACCTTTTTCATTCAATACATTAGTTCCGATATATGTCATTAAAGCGACGAGAGGTTTAAGGAGTATTCTCGGATCATATTGCATTCACAATCAAGGACTATACATTCATGTTTCCTGCACGCTTGTCATCTGAATGATTTAGTTATGGACTGTGAAAAAAAACCTTGATTGTCTCCTGTCCCGATATCATGGAATAATCTGAATGACAATAACACTCGTAATGCATCTTATACCATACATGGGACCACACCTTGATGTCAAACATATAGATCTACCCACCACAGATTGAGATGACACTGTCCTCCAGACACAGGATTCGAAATTCGAGCCCTGGCGGTCTGAGCCCGAGCACCATCCATATATTGATATAATCCTGTTTATTGTATTGACTTTACTGTAGGCATCAAGATATCAGACAGCATACTTGTCATCGCCTAACAATATGTATATATTTATAGATTCACCAGCATAAATCAGCGAAAATCAGCGAAACTCCAGCGTTACAGAACCAGTTATTATTGTACCAGTGTTGTTCAATGAATACATTCATCAAACCTGCTACATCTGCTTGTTGTTGTTTCTTTCTTGGTTAATGAAGCTCTACCCAAATCCCACGACACATCACACTCGATGACCATCACGTATTATTGTCCTGATTATGTCATTCCATTCCACTAGAAATGTCAATTGATTTCGCTATTTAATGTTCAGGGGAATAAATACATTTGTAACATACCACAATAAATGAAACGCTGAACCATATTGCAAACACACTTTTCCCATTCATTATATTTGTTCCGATGTATGTCATGTGCATTAATGCAACGGAGATTTTAAGGAGTTTTCTCGGGTCATAATAATTTCATTCACAATCCAGGACTATCTCTTTATGCTTCATGCGCCCTTTGCGTCTGAATGATTAAGTTATGGACTGTGAAAGAGAGCCTTGATTCTTTCCTGTCCCGATATCATGGAATAATCTACATTACTATAACAATCGCTATGCCTCTTATACCATACATGGTACCACACCCCATTATGTCAACGATGTAGCTCTAGGCCTACCCACCACAGAAGGCCAGCACAACCACGTGCCCTTCTGATTTCAAACACATAGTTCTGCCCAACAAATAATGGTAATACATAACTCTACACCCCACATACTGCCAATAAATGGCTCTACCCACCACATAAGGCCAACAGATAAATCTACCCACCACATAATACCAACGAATAACTCTACCCACCGCATAGTACTAACGAATAGTTCTACCCACCACATAATGCCAGCAGATAGCTCTACCCACCACATAATGCCAGCAGATAGTTCTACCCACCACATACTGCCAATAGATGGATCTACCCACCACATAATTCCAACAGATAGCTCTACCCACCACCTAATGCCAACATATAGCTCTACCCACCATAGAATGCCAACATATAGCTCTAACTATCAGTGAATGCCAACAGATAGCTCTACCCACCACAGGATGCCAACATATAGCTCTAACTACCACTGAATGCTAACAGATAGCCCTACCCACCACAGAATGCCAACAGATAGCTCTACCCACCGCAGAATGCCAACAGATAGCTCTACTCACCACATACTGCCAATAGCTGGATCTACCCACCACATAAGGCCAACAGATAGCTCTACCCACCGCATACTGCCAATAGATGGATCTACCCACCACATAAGGCCAACGGATAGCTCTACCCACCACAGAATGCCAACAGATAGTTCTACCCACCACAAAATGCCAATGAATAGCTCTACCCACCACAGAATGCAAACATATAGCCATACTCACCACAGAATGCCAGCATATAGCTCTACACACCACAGAATGTCAACAGATAGCTCTACCCACCAGAGAATGCCAACGAATAGCTCTACCCACCACAGAATGCCAACATATAGCTCTACCCACCACAAAATGGCAATGAATAGCTCTACCCACCACAGAATGCAAACATATAGCTCTACTCACCACAGAATGCCAACATATAGCTGTACCCACCAGAGAATGCCAACGTATAGCTCTACCCACCACAGAATGCAAACATATAGCCATACTCACCACAGAATATCAACAGATAGCTCCACCCACCAGAGAATGCCAACGAATAGCTCTACCCTACACCTCTACAGGTATTCTAATGAAGCGAGAAGAGCTAACTGTGATTGTAACACATGCATATATTTAGCTATGTCATTCCATGACAATACCTTTAACCTTTAAATCGCTATCTACGAGCATAGTTATTTTTTATTTGTATTACTGGCGGTTCAAAGCACTTTTAAAAATAAAATGAATATTTAAACACCAATAATGGAAAAATGTTGGGCTCAAATTAAGCAAATTTGGGTAATTTTCACTCACTTGAAGTTGTGGGTCGCAGAAGCGAAACATAACATTAAATTTGTGAACAATTGTAGCCCAACTAGGTGATCTGTGTTAATTAGTATTATTCATCGTGTATGCATTTTGGGACGGGTCCGGTATACGAGTGAGCGCGAGCACATGACAATAGCTGATTCCAATGTAGAGCGGTCCAGATAATAGGAGTGAGTGAGTGCCTGAGAGTGACTGCGACACATAAGAATGAGCGAGTACAAGGAGTGAGTGGAATGCTTAATTGACGCTACGTGAGATAATATAACCGAGAGTGGCTGTAACAGAGGTAAAGCCAAGCCTGTGAATTATTGTCTGGCAAAAAAAATTATGACACACTGGCCGATGCTGTTTCAATGTTGGGCCAGATTCGCAGACCTGTCACCTAACAGTAAAAACAATATGCACCAATTGCTGTGGATCTGAAAAGATGTGGTTTGGCTCACTACCCCAAAAACATTGTCGTACGTTGGTTTAAAGTTGATCCATCGTCTGCGACGCTGGACCAACCTTAAACCAGCGTAGATTAAACATCTCATGTTTGGTTGACTATCAGTTTCCTGTTTGTCTGAAAAACAGCAGCCACTGGATTGCATTACTTACACAATGTGACAACGCTCTTTGTACTGGTCTAATCTTACCCCTTGAAGAACTGAAATATCTATAAACCATGGAGATCAAGTGAGTGCTTTCAATTTGAAATCATCATAAATGTCTTAGTTGGCTTTTCCTGCTTCATTTGAATACCTATGATATGGTTCTACGATGCTGATGCAAAGACGGAACCCGCGCTAAAAGAATTAAATCAGTGCTGGATCAACCACAAACTTGTCCAAGCTGATTCGAGACTTGGACACAATGTGTTTTAAATGTCTAACCACCATCCACGACCATTGTCCAACAATTGTTGTTTTTAGAGCTGGCACTTAATGGCCATGAGGGCTGGCAGCGCAATTTTTTAACAAAAATAAATGGCGCTTGTTTGTCCATTGGTGTCCTATTTATTGCTCAAACTATAGTGGGGAAAAATCCCAAGGTCAGAATGTGTCGTATATTTCGTAGGAGCGATACAAAGCGAGCGCTTTTAGTCTGGCTTTGAAAGGTTCTCGTTGGACTACGGAGTGGTAAAAGATGGATTTGGATAATTGAATACAAGTCAGCCTTTCTGCCATAAGCTCGATTCCCTCTCTTTATATCTGACACTTGACAAGAAATATTACTTCACTTTTACACGTATTTCATTTATTTTTGTCGGAATACGGCCATGAAAAACGTACGAGCGCACCACACCATCAATTGTGCATATGTATAATGTGTGTGTAATGTCGATTTGTTGTATTGATAAAAACATCTTCAGGTACGTTTTTTATCGAAATATGGAAAACATTTTTTTTTAATGTTGCCTGGACGAAAAGTCGATATACACTAAGAGATTGCCGATATTGTACATACCATGCACATGATCTCTATTCGAGGAAGGAACGCATACAAAAAGCCGCATTTTATTCCATATCTCTAGTCCGACTATATGCAGACCCTGATCAGCAGATGTACAAGCTGGCAATGCTCTAACAAGAATAAATGGTGCTCGTTTTAGCATCACTTGGCTGTTTGTTGTTGGAATTGGCGTGTAATGGCCACCAAGAGACATTGCGGTGAAATGTTGCTTTGAATGTTAAATTATTCTAATTATTTACAATTTAGTGCATTTTGCAGTAAATTGGACTGTAATTTATTTATGTAGTCGAGCGTTAGCTGTTTCCTTCTCTATAGTCTAACGATTGCTATAATGTGAATTTATATCGGACAAAAATAGCTTCACCAAAATAGAATTAATGACTGTTTGTGTTGCGTTGAGCGTCATCACGGAATGGTATTATCAAATTTTAAAACCTACATCACCATGACAATACTCCATTTATTGCACATAATTTTATTGCTGAAATGACTAATTAAGTGGTCGCCAGAGTAGTCAGAATTGTTTAATAACCTATTTATAGAATGGTGTCGTTTTTTTGCTTCATTCAAGTTGTAACTTGTCGTTGTTGACAAGCATTAAAACAACGTTGCTTCAACTGGAAATTCCTGTGTGCTGGGATGGCAACTACAGAACATTGCGAGCATGACACTCAAGATGAGTGAGTGGATGTTTCGTCACACTCTCTGCACAACAATGGCAATATCGCGATAGAAGGAAACCCGATGTCTGGCGTATGTCCTTCGCTTATCGAATGACTCAAGTAAATTTTTATTGTGTATAGTACCGCTATCATTACTACACAGGCCCTTGAACAGTTCCAGTTTCACGACAGGAACAGGTCCATTGTTATTTCATCTCGTTGGATCCAGATTCGGTGGAAAGAGCTGGAGATCCTCTTAACTAGAATATTCTAGCTCGTTTCTACACAGCTTTCCTGTTTGTTGTTCTATTTGTCCATTCTACATTTAAATTAGCCAATTATTCAAACTACCTACATTTAGTAACTTCAATCTACCTAGTAACGGATGTCTGCTTCTTAATCTATACTGTATGTATTTATATATATGTATTTATATATATATATATTCCTGCTAGCGCCCGGTAATGGTATAGCTATTACATCTCCTTCATAATAAGTTCAATTCACCATAGGGTTTCAAATCCAACTACTTATTGTAAAATTAGGATTATCTTAACTTTCACACATTTACATTAGATGCTTTTAACTTAGCTCATGGGATTGTGAGATTGCGAATTAAAATGATCACAATTTAGAAAAGTTTAGTGGGATATAGGGGTTTAATAGCTTGTTTCTTTTCTATGAGTTCAACTTGTTTGCATATTCTTTATTCAGATAGGTTGGCGTAACTTGTGTTAAGACATCACTGTGTTTGCTGGTTTGGATGTGTCAGATTCTATAAAAAATTAAGCCAGAGAAAAAAAACATGATGCAATTAGTTTATGATGCATGTTTCATGTTCCATAGATAAGGATAATTTGATCAGTCCTTCTTGGTATTAAATCAGCTTATGTATAATAGACAGGGGGAGAATCATAATGTGCGGTGGTAATCAGCTGGCAACGACATCAGCCTATATATAATACAAACGTGGAGTATCATATTGTGTTGGGATAATCAGCTGGTAACGAAATCAGTCTATAAATAATGCAAACGTGGAGTATCATATTGTGTCGGGGAAATCAGCTGGTAACGACATCAGTCTATATATAATACAAACATGGAGTATCATATTGTGTCGGGATAATCAGCTGGTAACGAAATCAGTCTATAAATAATACAAACGTGAGTATCATATTGTGTCGGGGAAATCAGCTGGTAACGACATCAGTCTATATATAATACAAACGTGGAGTATCATATTGTGTCGGGGAAGTCAGCTGGTAACGAAATCAGTCTATATATAATACACACGGGGAGTATCATATTGTGCGGGGGTAATCAGCTGGCAACGACATCAGTCTATATATAATACATTATCTGGTATCTGATGACGTCAGGTTATCTATGTTATCTAGGATTCATCCATACCAGATCTACATTCACCCCACTCCACTCGAGGACTGCTTCAGTGGAGTGGGTCCAGTACGCAAATGGTCTTTCTTCTGGAGGACTGCTCGATGGACTGCTACAGTGGACTGTGTTTAGTACTCGGAAAGTCTTTCTACGGTTAATGACACTTCCCATCGATCCGAGCATGCTCTCCGAACAACAATTGTATCGGGCACCAACCATTACAAAAAGCAATGGTTTTGATTCGGTTTGCATAGTTTAACAAGGTTAATCATCTAAATTTCATTAATTATTTACTTCTGTATTACCGGCTGATGACCGAAAATATTTCTGTGCATATTATATGATTGAAGCAAAAAATGTCATAAGCACTTCTAATTTCAATGAGACAATAATATTCATGCGATGTATAATACTGCTTAAAAATAGTTAGCACATATATCAATCGGGTTGTATAAAGTATATTTATTTACAAATACAGAAATAAAAACACATATATAGGTTAGCACATAGGTATTAACAATATTTATTTGATTATGGCAATTGCCTCATACCAAATTGATGGAAACTACTAACAAGTAGTCAAACCCAAACATTAGAGATGTGAATGAGATACAGTAAATCCAAACTACTTAAACTGTGCAGTGCTATATGTTTTCATATATATAGTTTTATCATAATAATGTAAATTTATTAGACTTGAGTAAAACATCAATTTTTGCATCACCAAGATACTGATAGAAGATGTGTTTGCCTGTAAAAAAACCTCGATGCTGATTAGCTCGCTCTAAATCAACAACGACATTAATTTTAGCAAAACAGTATATGTAGGACTAAATAATAATATATAAACAAATTGTAATCATTGGAGCGGGCTTGCTGATGACTTTCTCGCTCAAAGTTATCAGAAAGGTAGCACGTGGCGTCATTCTAGCGTCGGTACAACGTGCGACCAACGTCTAAGATGTCGGCTCAATGTTTCTCCAATGTCCAGGTGGGTTGCAGTTTTTTATCTGAATAAAAAGTCGACAGTGATGTTGTTAACATACTAGCAGTATTTGAAGTTTATGTGAGAAACACTGACTGACTGTTTTGATATATAAGACTGACATCCTCAGACGTCAAAATTTACCGTCTAAGAACACGCTGAAATATATTTTTTTATTATTATTTTTATAATGGCTGTAGACCCATAACATAGGTATTCAAATGGAGAGGAAAGATGATTTCAATTTGAAAAAAACCTTTTGATCTCCATGGTTTATGCAGACTATTTATCTTTAGTGGTTCAACATATGGTAAAAGTTGGACAAGACAAATTGAGCTGTTTTGCGGATTTGTGCCCAGAAAAATGAGGGAGGGGGGGACGATAGAAAAAAATATAAATATAGGTATCAATCAAGGACCAGCTATAATATGGGAGGGTGCTTGACATTCTAATTTTACTAGGGGGTCACGATGCAATATATAAACCACGAGATCAAACGTTTTTTTCAACTGGAAATCATCATAAATATCTTAGTTAGCTCTTTCTGCTTTATTTAAATACCTATGTTATGGTCTACGTCCATTACAATATTTCACTCTTTCAGTGCGGAGACCGTGAGACAAGCTGATGTTGAGACAATTTAGTTTTGGAAAGGGGTGGATCAGGATACCCCTCGCCCTCCTGTGGGACCGCCACATAGTGTGGTCATATTTGACTCACCATATGCCACAATATATAGGCTTAAAAATCGTGAAACACCCTACACGATTTATATATATTTTTCATATTAATACCTCGGCAGAACGCTGTCTAATTGTTGACTTTGATTCAGCATTCACTTCGCTTCCTTGACTTTAGACATCAGAATCTGACGTCTATGAAATATTTATAATGGTCGTAGACCCGCAACATAGGTATTCGAATGAAGTGGGGAGAGGTAACTAAGACATTTATGATGTTTCCCGATTTAAAAAAAAATTGTGGTCTCTTGGTTTATAGAAAAATATTTCAGATTAGGCGGTGGCATATTGTGTGCCGAGATATTCGCTTTCAAGTAGGCCTACTCTGAGGGGGCTTTATATTTGTTTGTGACCACCTGCACCAACGCTAGCCACTGATCTATAGACTACATTATCTATCCATACTAATTTTGATCTTTAAACTCTAAGGTATTATTTGAAGTATAAATATATTAAAATTATTATCTCCATGCAAAATTATCTTAAAACATTCACCATATATTTCTTAAAATATATATTTTGTACTTACTATATGATTTTAATACGAGCAATATTGTGAATATCCCAGAAACTGTTGTTTTAATATGTAATAGTGTTATTCACATCAACGTTACTGATACATCATGTTGTTTTAACCAATACAAGTGGTCGTGATCATATCAGGTTTTGCTCATTTTATTGACATATAAACAACATGGAAATAATGTCACTTGGCATTTATACTGAACTTTCGTAATAAATATTGTATGGTTCTAACGTTAGACGATTTGGAATGTAGTACATTGCTAATTATGACGTGTTTCTATAAAACCATTAACTTATTTCTAGTTGATTCTCATAATTTGTTTTAATGTCAAATACATAACTGAAGTGTTTAGATATGATTTGACCATCACGACCTTGAACCTATGTCTCGTCGAGGCCAAAGTTGGATAACTTGAGTTGTTATTAAAACAAGATCATGCTCATGTCCCGAGTTTACAGGGTGCCTAGCGGAGTACCTCATAAATAGTCATAAAACGTATATCCTGCTCAAAAAATTTAAAATGTGGTAACTACAAAAGATTTAAAATGCGGTAACGACATATCCAATACAGAAAAAACACTATAAAGTATAATTCGGTTAATCATATCGATAAATAATTAATATTTTAAGCAACTCATTGGGATGAAAATTTTCTATTATGTCAATTTTGAAAATTATATTTAAATGTAAAAGCACAGAAAAGACGAAACTAGTTGTACTTCTAAGACAAAAGTAAACACATGGTTACATCGAAAGCTCTCGTCCTTGATTGGTCTGGGAACGCGATGATCGGGGGTTTCACCCATAGCACTGATTGTCTGCTCAACGCTGGGCCAACGGCACCAACATGTGGCCCAATGCTGTAGGAACATTCAACCGTCTCTACGCAGGAGTTTAGGTATACAAATAGTTTGTTTTGGTTTTCCTCGGATTCATAGAAATGTTGATAAAAATGTTGTATCTAGGCCTATTTAAAAATTCTGAATTAGAATTTTTGATCTGTGGATACACTACTTCACAACAAAATTCGAAACTAACAGAGCCGCTTTAATAGCAAAACTAGAAAATGTGTGTTGCAAATAATCGCTTACCAATGGAAAATATGTACTACTATAAATAGAGTAACGCTATTCAGAAATGCTAGTTTTATACTGTTTTACTCCAGTATGGTATTGTAATATTAACTTTGCTGACATTAACACTTACCAGCTTGCATGAAATATTTTTTCTTAAAAAATATATATAATTTTAACATAATTATTTACAGCCCAACAATTTTGTTGTTGATTCAAGAGCTGCAGAACATATAACGAGCCCGTACTTATGCACAGCAGCAAACACTAAAGGCAAATCTGCCCCAATATATACATGTAGTTGTCAGCGAATCATACACATATTTTGATAAGCTCAAATTGTGCAATGTGTACCATTTCACCAGCTTTTCACTAGAAAAGTTATTGGTGCAAAGGTTGAATACCGATCGAATTCACACATCGTAGTTGCTGCGGGGTATGACCTCTATGAGAACTGTCAGCACCGCAGCAGATCCATGCCTAATGACACACAGTTTAAAAAAAACACTGGTATCTTTGGCAGGTTGAGCCTATAAGTGCCACCAGTTTGAGGTGGTGGAAGTCGATCAACCACAGATCAGGTAATGGTTTGAAGTCTCAGACGCTGAGGCAGAGAATTCTTAGCTTCATCCCGGTCTGATTCAGCATGGCATCATGGATCCATGATGTAATATCTGCATTAAGTGTACCTAATGTAAAATAGTATATGTCAATTGGTATTGTTGAGTATGTTTTCAGTTGGTGTTGAATCAAATTTTACTATTTTGCAGTGGACTGCTTAGACATGTTAGAGAACATAGACAACTGTTCTCAATGAGTTCGCCTTACAGTGAGGTTTGTGGTGTCACACATAGGGTCTGTTTTCCATTAGTTGTTAGCGTGGACACCGTGTTGTCATGTTGTTCAGGTAGCACGCTGTTGCAGCTGACAAGTCTTTCTGTATCAGGTCCGCCAGACTTGGTCATTTGCATAGGGCTACCTGCTGGTTTACACTGAGCGTTATTATGTGCCACCATGCTATACCGCATATTAGGGCAGCAGCACATACAAAACCTCTCTTTGAAAATATCCCGAAACATTTTGCTGCACAAACAGTAAACCAGAAAGTTGACGGCTGAGTTGACGGCCAGCAATGTGTCTGTGAACTCACGTATTCCCTTGACAAGGTCACTCTCATCCACATAGCCAAAACCAAAGCAGGTGGACATGATGGCATCGGGAGTTATACATATCAGGAACACGATGATTACTATTATAAGGGTGAACGTAATGCGATTTCTGGCTGACATCTTTTTACCTTTGACACGTTCTGCACGCAGTGCATGTATGATGCGTGCGTTGAGGACTATAAGCACCAGGAGGGGTATCACTGACCGTAACAGGTTTTGTACCCAGGTGTACGCGTCTATGAACGTCTTGTCTTTGCCCAGTGCAGTCAGTCCTATGCTAAACGTTGTCTGGTTGGTGACAGGGTCTACTACCGTCTCTCGCTTATAGCGGAAAGCAGAAGGCACAGCCACCAAACTCATTACAACAAACACGAGGAGACTTACAATCCTCGCTCTGTGCACAGTGCACATCTCCTTGGCCTTTGTGGGGTGACAAACTGAGATGTACCTCTCAACGGCCACAGACACTGTCAGCCAAGACGCCACACAAACAGACTGGTTGAATATATAGTGAGAAAACGGGTACATGTAACCTAGCATCCTATTGCCATGATACGGTACCTCCCTGATAAGGATGAGGTCCAGTGAGTAGAGAGTATCATTGAGCAGCTTGATAATGTCAGCGATGGCCAGGGCACTCAGGAAAACATTGGTGGATGTCAGCATCTTACGATGACTCAGCACAATCAGGGTGAGGACATTAGCTGTGATGCCTAGTATGCATATTATAGGGTAGAGCACAAGACCCGTGATAAATTGAGCAGTCTCGTAGAAGTCCTTATAGCGATCCGACGTCATAGTGTGATTGTCTGACGTCCACATAGATGGCTCCCCCGTCACTGGCTGAAAATCAGCCTCAGTCACGTTAATCATTGTGAACATCATGGTGGTGTGGGTGTTTTCTGAAAAACAGAATACAATAGTAAGCATAAGTCATGGTGACATCATGGCGTGCTGGGTCCTCTTTGAAACACAGAACATAATAATAAGCGTAAATCATGGTGACATCATGGCGGGTGGGTCATCTGTGGAACAGAAAATAGAATAGTAAACGTCAGTCATGGTGAAATGAAGGCGGGTGGGTACTCTCTAAAACAGAAAATGTAATAGTAAACGCTAGTCATGTGAACATCATGGCGGGTGGATACTCTCTAAAACACAGAATGAATAGTAAACGTTAGTCATGGTGACATGAAGGCTGGTGGGTATTATTTAAAACACACAATGTAATAGTAAACGTTAGTCATGTGAACATCATGGCGGGTGGATACTCTCTAAAACACAGAATGAATAGTAAACGTTAGTCATGGTGACATGAAGGCGGGAGGGTATTATCTAAAGCACAGAATGTAATAGTAAACGTTAGTCATGGTGACATCATGGCGGGTGGATACTCTCTAAAACACAGAATGAATAGTAGACGTTAGTCATGGTGACATGAAGGCGGGAGGGTATTATCTAAAGCACAGAATGTAATAGTAAACGTTAGTCATGGTGACATCATGGCGGGTGGATACTCTCTAAAACACAGAATGAATAGTAAACGTTAGTCATGGTGACATCATGGCGGGTGGGTCCTCTCATAACAGACACTATAATGGTAAACTTTGACATGTGAACATCATGGGTCATCTCACACAATGGAATACTAAATCGAATTATTAAGAAGCCAAATAAAACATTATATATATATATATAGATCAATATAAATGACAACAGAACAGCATCGTAGTGATGATGGCACCATATAAATCTGCAAAAAACATTCTGTGATGACATGGAGCAGATGAAAAAATGATGGTTTCATGTGTTCGATGTTGTATTGTCTCTATTCCGACATCGCCCATGGGGATATTTTAAGGTGGTTTAAAATTACTCTTAGTACTTTCAAAATTATCCAGAGCACAAAAAACAATTTACACTTTCCCTTCCTTTGATCATTAAATGGAACCGACGCTAATATGATAAGGCTAATATGATAAGCTGCTAAAGAATAATACATATAATATAGAGAGACACAAAAATCATGATCTGCAATGTAAGACAGCATAAAACATGTGATCATTCAATGCTGGTTTAACATAATTATGTATTGATGGTCCACCGTTGGAGATGTTTGTCCAACTTACTTTAAACCAGCATTGAATCAATATATTTTGTTCGCTGGGATGTCACCCGCCTTTACTCCAGGTTTTGCCAATTATGAGCACATCACTGGTTCAGCTCACACATCTCAATAATTCAACCTCGGGATCATACTACATGACGTTGTTATAGAGTTGAGATAATGTCGCAGACGATAAGCAAGCAATAAAATCTCTTACATGATTAGTGTCTTATTCCGGACAGTAATCCGCGGTGGACGAGTATATGGGTGACCTTAACAGTAATGTGAGCTGATGCTGACTCGAGGCTACAGGACTGACCACGATAAAGAAGACACTGATCTTATGTTGGTTTAATGATAGACGAGCGTCCCAGATGATGAAACAACATCAACACAGCAGTGAGATGAGAGCCGGAGGAGATGGCCTAATAACAATGATTGGGCCATCATCGGCCGGTAATGGGCTAACGTAAGCATGTAGTTTTCTGGGCTCACAGCTATATGAGGATAAATAGACGATGTTGAGCCAACCAACCAAGGTCTACCACATAATGAGTCAATAGGATCGGACGGCTTTGCAGACCATTTTGTAAATCTGCGCCTGTTCCAGGGAGACACATGGTGCCAGCCAAGATAGACATTGGCCTAATTATGCTTTAAGAATAATTTAGTCTAAATTTTGAACCAATGTTTAGTTTTGTGTGTTTGCAGTGCTGCAACCAACGCCATTCACTGATCTATCATTGGGTACACTGTATTGAGCGACACTGCCTAAAGGTGTGAACCAACGCCATCGTCTTTTTTCCCTAAACCTTTATATGTGTAAGTTATGTTACACTGTCGTCACTCAAAATTTGCCAGGTAAATGCACACATGATCAAAATATTCATCTGATTAAAACTAAAGGTGGTGAGGATGCGAATTGGTCAACACATGAACGTGATTAGAACGTTAATTGTCTTGTGGAAGACGTAGTGGTAGTCTGCCGCCTTGTTTTAAAAACTTCATTCAATTTTGAAGAAAAAAAATTTCACTATTTTCAGAAAAGTTCAAATTATTTTAAAAATTACAAAAAAAACTGGAATAGTGTCTTATTATACCTTAAAAAACTCCCCATGCTATATGGTATTAAGATAAAAATATATTTTACAATATATAAATGTATAAAAACCGACTGAATATGACGCTATGACCTCTATCCCTGAAGTTTTAGTTCTCGCGACAAAAAAAGGCGTGAATCTGATTTTTTTCTCATTATACCTTAAAAAACTCCCAATTATATTAGGATAAAAAATTTGTTTTTAATATATAAATATATAAAAACCGACTGAATATGATGTTATTACCCCTACCCCCGATTTTTCAGTTTTCGCGACAGAAAATAATAAAAAATTAGGCTATATATATTTTTTTAGGGATTTTTTACTCATTGTAAATGATCATAATTTTATCATATGTGACTGAAATATATAATAAGCACAATTACTGATGTATTGATAAGCCTTAAACCGCAATTTAAAAGCAAATTTTTCTTTTTTTCATGAAAAAAATAATAAAATTAAACTATTTAAAAAAATGTTCAAAATAATGTTGGCCTGTTGCAAAAAGAATGTGTTTTTCAAGAAATATTTTTTCAAATTGAATGTTTTTTATGTTTTTTTTAATGTTTTTAATTTCAAGACTATGTTTTTAATTGATTTCATTTTTGAAGCAATCAAATTTAAATACCAGCTGGCTGTTTATCTTCAAACATCGACTACCAGTTAGTAATTATCTGTACTTATTCAGTACATTTAATCAGAAAATATTGAGTTATCAGTGCAAACAAAGTACCCAAAAGTTGAAAATTGTGTCCGATTTGATACCTTTGTGATCACCAGGTCACACACCACAAGAGAAATGTATGTGGACAGCCAGATGGGCATAATTACTAGCACAGCCAGTCCAGGGAAGGCTAGTGTCCCTGAAGATGCAGCGCAGCTGCAACTAAAAGAGACATCTTCAAAAGATAAAACTAAATATGAAATTTACTGGTACATCACCCCAGAATGAATCTGTCTGACAGACTGGGGTGATGATAACCTGACAAATTGTTCTTCTGAATCAGTTGGTGGAATATTGATGCTCTTAACCCAGTTTTATCCAGAATAAATAATTACTGCAGTTTGCAGATGTAAACCATGTAATTTCCTTAGTTGTATATTGGAATAATTGTAATACGTATACCCTCTATAAGTCTCAACTTCTGAGGGCTTAATTACATGTAGCAACCCTTGTCGTAATATGGCCAGCGCTGTACAACATCCGTGTAAGGTGCAAATCGACTTGGCTGTAAAATAATTGAACCTTACTTTTTATTTTATTTTCTCCAATTAGGCTTCAAGTGGAACATCTGCCATGTCACTGTTAGAATTGACGCTGAATACACAATGACTGTATTCACAATTAATTTATATTTTGTATTGACCTAAATAGATATTTTCAAAATATCAAGCTTATATTTAAATTGTTTTCAATCACATGAGAAAGCTTAAAAGCGTTTAAGCGCAAATATGTGTATGTAAAGAACATTGGACATTGGCCATCTGACAAGTAAAATATTTATTAAATATATATCTGAGAGCCACAATTATGTCACGTACTTCCCCCTATATTTTTATCCTTAATGTCCATTTACTCAATTACAATGCACTTTACATTAGAAAAATTTGTATGTAAGATGTATGGAAGTTTTCCACAATTGGTAATTTTATGCCGCTTTTTAAATTTGCCAGAAAAGTTTTAAGCCACATGATAATGAAAACCCATTATGAAAGTTAAAATGATGTATATCAGGACGGTTGTTGCTCTCGGATTTTATTATTTGGCTTTTTAGGGCCGGTTAGGGACGTTTCCGTCGCCTTTGTTATCAGACAAGGTGGGGCCTTATGGAGGATTTCAGAGTTGCTAAGTCAAATGATTTTCTCTATGAGGTCGGGAATGTTTTTCTTCGATTGTAACTCCGAGTATGTGGTACTAACTAAGTCGTGATTGAAACAGTATGAATTCAACAATATAGTGAATTAAAATAAGCTGTAATGTTTTTGTGCGAAGGCCACGTCCTGTGTGAATTGCACAAATAACTTTTAACCGCCATTACTACTGTTATTACGTCGTTAAATTTGCACCACTAGTCAATATCAGGGAATCTCCGAGCTCATAGCGATTGTGCTTGCATGGTCACATGACTCGGGGCTACCTGTTTATGCCACATTTATTGTACTTGCATGATATTATATTTAATTTAAAAAATACCATATAATTTTTACCATTGTCTTATTGCATACTCCAGTTACTGTAGCATAATTATGCACTTGTATATATTTTAGGTTTCTACGCTTCCAGATTGTCTTTTTTGCTACTATAATATAATTAGTATGTCATACATAGTAGCTATTTTATCTCTGGTTTTGGTGCGGGAAACAAAATAATAGACACTTGTGTTATATTGGCAATGCCTTTTAAATTATTTTATGTAGTGGTCATTTATATTATCAAAATACCCAGTTTTTATTTTGGCAATGTCACTTAACATGATTTTAGTTGTGTATGTCATACCATGTATATTGTCATATGATTTTAACAAATTAACAGTCTTGTATATACATGTACATATATCTCTTTCATTTCTATGACAAATAAGTCTGTAATGACTTTTTTTTCTGTCAATAAAATATATTTCTGTCTGTCTGTCTACTCTCCTTGTAAGGCTGTACTTCTACAAGAAAAAAATGAAAAGAACAAATTACTGTTTCCGTATTTCGCGTAACTCGATAAACAGTCAAACCATGTATATTGTCATATGATTTTAACAAATTAACAGTCTTGTATATACATGTGCATGTATCTCTCTTATTTCTATGACAAATAAGTCTGTAATGACTTTTTTTTCTGTCAATAAAATATATTTCTGTCTGTCTGTCTACTGTCCTTGTAAGGCTGTACTTCTACAAAAAAAATGAAAAGAACAAATTACTGTTTCCGTATTTCGCGTAACTCGATAAACAGGCATACTTGTTTGTGGAATGTGGAAAGAAATGGTTGGGAAGTGAAAAATGGAAGATACTCCATATATTGGTTTTACGGGAGGCAGGGTTCTGAAATTTTGTCCGAGAGGTTGACTAATCAAAATCTAGAATGTGAAGACGATGATGATGAAGTTCACAATGCTGATTCATATGAGCCAGGCACTGATGCCATTTAATACTGAAATCTGTGTGTTATATACATATTAACATATATACATATATAATTTCAGTTTATTCGAGTGAATGTTATATTTGCTGCCATAAAAAATCTAGAAGTACATATATGTAAAAACAGATTTTGTTTTCTATTCACCATGTTCCTTAAAAGTTATTATTTCTAACATAGTGGGGATTAGGGATATTACATTATATTATGTCGCTAATTGCATGGAATATTTTATTTGATCGTATATTATTTCATATTATTGTTGAAAGCGATTGGGAAATTTTGAAAAAAATGAAAATAAATAAGTAAGTGTAAAGGTTACCATTTCCATTTCCTAAGTTAAACGAATATCATAATATTCAGTCGGTTTTATCATATTTATGTAATTTTTTGTACATGATGGTTTTTTCTTTTTTTATATACAACATGGGAAGTCTCTTATGTTATATCATGATGATGACAGTGAGAAAGAAATATATTAATTTATTTTATTAAAAATTATGATATTCCTTTTTTTGTCGCGTAAAATAAATACTAACCGACGGGCATGGGTAATATTATAGCATCATATTCAGTCCATTTTATTATATTTATATATTCTTTGGATATTATTCTCTTAATACTATATAGCCGATAAATCATTTGAAAGTACAATAGGACATTATTTTATGGTTTTGTAACATTATTTTGAACATTTTTTTTTAAATAGTTCAATTTTATTCATTTTTTCATGAAAAAAGAAGAATTTGCTTCTAAGTTGCGGTTTAATGCTTATCAATACTTCAGTAATTGTGCTTGTCATATATTTCAGTCACATATGATAAAATTATGATCATTTACAAAGAGTAAAAAATACCTAAAAATATATATATATATATTTCCTAATTTTTTATTATTTTTTGTCGCGAAAACTGAGAATTCGGGGGTAGGGGTAATAGCATCATATTCAGTCGGTTTTTATATATGTATATATTAAAAAAAAATTTTTTTATCTTAATACCATATAGAATTGGGAGTGTTTTGAGGTATAATGAAACACTATTTCAGTTTTTTTGTAATATTAAAAATAATTTAAAGTTTTCTGAAATTTTATTGACACGTGAAGAGCGTGTGGATTCAACCTGGCAGATCTTAACAGCCTTTACAGTCGAGTTATATCCCGATGTACGATGTTTTGGTCAGAGCTGCACACCACGAGATATCATTTTTTGATCAGAGCTGCGCACATCGAGATACCGTGTTTTGATAAGGGCCACACACCTAGACATATTATATTGTCTTTTAGCTCAAGCTTATGCTGCTAGACACCGCAATTTTACCAGTTTATATGATGGCTAACATCAGTAATTGGTTACTTGATAAGTGAGCTGTTACTGCTGTTTGCCTTTGTACATTACATTTGTAGATGACATCTGACCTTATTATTTCTGCGTGTAGACAGTAGTCAGACACCTTGATCTAGGAAGTCCCGTCTTTATGTCACCACTAGCTTCACCGAGCAGCTTATTAGAAAAATCTTCTTCTTCTCTGACCTTTTGCCTCCATTACCGACTGTAGAGGCTGCAGCAACAAGAATATCTGATTATTCACGCGCCACGTTCCAAATCTCATATTGACGAAACAACCATTTATTCACACAGTGTTAATATTAGTATTGTCGATAACTAATGAAAATAATGTTTATTAATTTTACAATAATACTGATTCCTCAAGAATGACACATGCCAAAAATATATATATATATTTTTTCAGACATTGTGATCGATTGGTTGATTGATTGATTGATTGATTGATTGATTGATTGATTGATTGATTGATCGATTGATTGATTGATTGATTGATTGATTGATTGATTGATTGATTGATTGATTGATTGATTGATTGATTGATTGATTGATTGATTGATTGATTGATTGATTGATTGATTGATTGATTGATTGATTTGCTGGTTGAGTGATCGAGTGATTGATTGTCTATATTTGCAGACAAAATAATATCTGATTGTCTGCGAGTGATTTGCCAAACGTCGAACTGTGGTAGCCTATGCATTTTATTATTATAATTACTATGTAATAAATGTTTACTCTCTTTCTCTTGTGCTGTCTCGGCGGACGCGGCACTTCTGTTCGCTGTTGGTTGGATGTTGGTACACCGTCCTAAACGCTGAACCATCTTTCTGCTGGCACTGTATTGTTGAGTCGTGTTTGGTGGGATACATGTCGTCGCCTTGGAGCTAAATGATCCTATCTGCCTCTCTAACGAGTGTCAGATAGGATCATTTAGCTCCGAGTCGACGACTTGGTCATTGTCACTGCATGTGTTGCCCGTAGGTACAGTAGGGTCATATCTGCCACTGTATAATAGTGGCAGGTATACGACCCTTGTGTGCCGCAGTGGCGATGTGTATAGGAGTGAATGCAATGTTGTATGTATATATGTTTAAAAAGTTCAATTATATTAACGTTGTTTCGTGCTCAAAATAATATTCATTATTATAACGGTTGGCCCTTGTGCTAGCGACATACTTTTGTCTTAACAAGGGTCTCCCGGTCAACCTTATTTTTGTTATGTTATCACTATATTATATATGTTTTTTTTTGACAAAATAAATGAATCCTGAATCCTATGCAAATCAACTAATACTCTCCTGAGCTCCTTGATCAACTCGGCAACCCGGTCATTGGCATCTGGTCATCTCATTCACTATGGAGCCGTTTACAAAAAATGGTGATAAATAGAAAACTCCCTCACATATTGACTGTTGGCGCTAGTGAATTGGAAAAAATATACCGGCTATACTTAAAAATTTTGGATATGATCTATCTACAACATATATATGTACATTTTTTGATTATACGCAAAAAAAAGATTTTTTTATTCTCAAAATTATTTTTGAGATATTTCAGGTCAAACAAAACTTAAAAAGCGTAAAAAACTACATCTAAATTATATAGTATACACATATAAATATGCATTCTACTTTAACTGTTATGTTGTGCAGAAGTTTTAATTTCGTATATTACTAACCCTTTAACCGCCGAGCTATTCAATTGGAATTTTCACTTACTTGAAGATGTGTCTCGCTAAAGCGATCCACAACTAACGCGATCCACAAGTGAGTGAAAATTATTCAGATTTGACAAAATGTAGGTAAACTTTTTTCAAATCTTGCTGATTTAATGTCACATTTTATATTCAACATATTTAAAATGTGGTACTCAATGTGGTAATAAAATAAATGAAAAACCGAGTATATTCGTACGGAGCCCATAAAGGGACATTAAGTGTGGTGATTTTTTTTATTTCGTTTTTACGAAATAATATATCGTTTGTACAAAGTATTATTTCGTTTGCACGAAATATTATTTCGTTTGTACGAAATATTATTTCGTTTGTACGGAATATTATTTCGTTTGCACGAACTATTATTTCGTTTGTACGAAATATTATTTCGTGTGTACAAAATAATATTTCATTTGTACGAAATATTATTTCGTTAATACGAAATAATTTGTACGAAATGACCTGGGTCTGTAACTCACTGACAGGGTGTGGACCTGGATCTGACACTCACTAACAGGGCAGAGTGAGTGAATATTGCTTTACGTCGCTTGCTGCACAATCATGGCAATATCGCGACAGAAGGAAGCCCGAAGCCGGGATATGCCCTACTCTTATTTCGAATGACTTCAAGGGTTCTTTTTAGTGCACAGTACCATAGGCAGCACTGTACATCCCATGCCTTTGAAAAGTTTGGAGCACTGTATATGCACAACCACGATGACAAATATCAGGCCCGACCGGGATTCGAACCTGGTACCTCTAGGTTACAAGCCCCAGTCGATACGAATGAGCCATCGGGGCCGGCCACAAACAGGGCGGGGACCTGGGTCTGACACTCGCTGACACGGCGGGGACTTGGGTCTGACACTCACTGAGATGGCGGGGACTGGGTTCCCGCCCCGTCAGTGAGTGTCAGACCCAGGTCCCCGCCCTGTCAGTGAGTGTCAGACCCAGGTCCCCGCTCTGTCAGTGAGTGTCAGACCCAGGTCCCCGCCCTGTCAGTGAGTGTCACACCCAGGTCCCCGCCTAGTCATTGAGTGTCAGACTCAGGTCCCCGCTCTGTCAGTGAGTGTCAGACTCAGGTCCCCGCTCTGTCAGTGAGTGTCAGACCCAGGTCCCCGCCTAGTCAGTGAGTGTCACACCCAGGTCCCCGCTCTGTCAGTGAGTGTCACACCCAGGTCCCCGCCTAGTCAGTGAGTGTCAGACTCAGGTCCCCGCTCTGTCAGTGAGTGTCAGACCCAGGTCCCCGCTCTGTCAGTGAGTGTCAGACCCAGGTCCCCGCCCTGTCAGTGAGTGTCAGACCCAGGTCCCCGCTCTGTCAGTGAGTGTCAGACCCAGGTCCCCGCTCTGTCAGTGAGTGTCAGACCCAGGTCCCCGCTCTGTCAGTGAGTGACATACCCAGGTCATTTCGTACAAACGAAATACTATTTCGTACAAACGAAATATTATTTCGTACAAACGAAATATTATTTCGTACAAACGAAATATTATTTTGTACAAACGAAATAATATTTCGTACAAAAATATGTTATTTCGTACAAACGAAATAATATTTCGTACAAACGAAATATTATTTCGTACAAAGGAAATATTATTTCGTACAAGCGAAATAATATTTCGTACAAACGAAATATTATTTCGTACGAACGAAATATTATTTCGTACAAACAAAATAATATTTTGTAGAAACGAAATGTTATTCGTATGGATCTTAGCAATCCCTAAATAGACATGTCTAGATCTTACCAATCGCTAAATAGGCAAGTCTTGATTCCTAAATTGGTCGAATTAAACGTCATAATAATGTTTTAACATATTACTCAGAAGGTAAGGGCATCGAGTTTGTGGTGCTTAAAAACAAAATATATGTTATGTAGATGTTAAAAGAACGCATAGTATTCTAGCTCGGACCAATAAGAGAGTAGCTGTCATATGAAGAGAATAGCTGAATATTATACTTCGGCCGATATTAGTAGCCGGATTTCTTAATTCCTTTTAGAATTAGCAGGATAACAATGCTGTCATTTTGCTCAATGAAAAAGGCCCTAATATTTAGACGTTGTCACGCCAGAGCACAAGAACACGCGAGCATCGCCGGCGGTCTTCCTTTAACTGCTTTTTGTTTCCATTAACTGAGGAAGGATGTTCCCTGCACTTGGGAATGTACGCCAGCTGTCTGTGCGCAGTACGCTTCCAATCTTAAAAGGATATTGATTGACATTGTTCAATTGGGGAGGTGCTGATCACGTTTTGAAACGTGTTCGACAATTTCCATCCGCTTGCAGCTGATATTGAAAGCACAATTTCCATCAGATGAATTTGTCTTTCAAAATCTTTTTAGGACAGATGTATCAATTTGTTTTTGCAACTCTCAAATGTATATACATTATAAAACAGACTACTTGTTTGATTGATTTGAAGTTGATCCCACCGTTTGTTTACTGTTGGCCCATGACCCAATAGTAAACCGACCTCGGACCAACGGCTCATGTTGGCTGGGATGTGATTTTCAGCTTTAAATGAATGAAAATCACAATGAATAGTGTGGAATAAAGAGTTGATCAAATGAATTACTACAGGGATCGGATCTCTAAACAGAACCGAGCACTGCTCTTGGTTCTTAGACCTTTTTTTCTGGAGAAATACTGCCTCACATTGCAAGCTCACAGCATCAATGCCTCAATCACACAATGTCAGCGGCGAAGTCAAAGCAGTGAATAACGTTCAGAGAGTTGAAAAGATCGCATATTCTAAGACGCTGCCGTCTATATCGTCAGCGCCGCGATCATGCTGTGTCGGTGCAAAGAGACTCCTTCAGACATTCAGTGCCATTCCAGTAGACTCGAGCCGTGAAACTACTGTTAGTTTAAGGTTGGTTCATCGCCTGCGACTCTGTTCCAACATTAAATCAATGCTGTGTTGATGTCTCGTATCAGCAAGATTCGGATAAAAAATGTGACATTTCCAGGAGGAAGTGATGGGGAGTGGAAGTCTCCATTCATTGAAAATGTATTTTAATTCAGATGCTGATCTTTGTTAATTGTTTAATTAATTGTGTAATTTAGTAAAATTGAAGTATATGTTATACAAATATACACAAATGTATTTGTTTAATATTTTTAATTACTTGATGACTTTGTTTTAAATGAGCCGAAAACTTGTTGTATCTCCTGCCTATACATCTAAACTGACCCAGCGAACACGAGACACTCAGCCAATGTTGGGTTAATGCCATCGACACAAACGATGTGTCAAGATCTACTTTTTGGTAGACACTCGTGCAAATCACAGACCGGCTGCGAAAGCAATCGGCACTCACTCACTCACTCACTCACTCACTCACTCACTCACTCACTCACTCACTCACTCACTCACTCATTTTCTCACTTATTCATTTACCGACTTACTAAACCGAATAGTAAAGATTTCGACAAAAACGTATCGAAATGCCTAAACAGGAGTTAACATTTTCAGATTGCTGTTGGAGTGCACACTAGCCGTCATGTAAACTCGGTTTGTGGTCGACATTTGCTATTTTCATTCCCGTGTGAAAAGGGAGCCCTGTGCTTTTCTTTACCTCTTTTATATCTAACACGCTATCGCCACAGATTGTCTTTCTCTCTACCTCCCTCTTTTCGATCTTTCGGAAATTAATTTCACGTCAAGGTAAATACATAGCCTATATTTATAAAATACTCGGTTAAATAAAACGCTGAACCATATTGCAACACACCTTTTCTATTCAATACATTAGTTCCGATATATGTTATGTGCATTAATGCGACGAGAGGTTTAAGGATTTTTCTCGGATCATATTGTATTCACAATCTAGGACTATCCCTTCCTGTTTCCTGCGGCGCCCTTGGCTTCTGAATGATTTAGCTGTGGACTGTGAGAAAGAGCCTTGATTCTCTCTTGTCCCGACATCATGCAATAATCTGAATGAGAATGACGCTCGCCATGCCTCTTATATGAGACCACACCCTACATGAGACCACACCCTATTATGTCAAACATATAGATCTATCCACCACAGAATGCCAGTACACCCACGTATCTTTCTGATTTCAAAGTTATAATTCTGCCCATCAAAGAATGCTAATAGATAGCTCTACCCACCTCATAATGCCAATAGATGGTTCTAGCCAACGTATAGCTCTACCCAACGCAGAATGCCAACAGATAGCTTTACCCACCACAGAATGCAAACGTATAGCTTTACCCACCAAGGAATGCGAACAGATAGCTCTACCCACCAAGGAATGCCAACATATAGCTTTACCCACCACAGAATGTCAACATATAGCTCTACCCACCACAGAATGTCAACATATAGCTCTACCCACCACAGAATGCCAACATATAGCTCTACCCACCACAGAATGCCAACATATAGCTTAAACCACCACAGAATGCCAACATATAGCTCTACACACCACATAATGCCAACATATAGCTCTACCCACCACAGAATGCTAACATATAGCTCTACCCACCACATAATGTCAACATATAGCTCTACCCACCACATAAAGCCAACATATAGCCTTATCCACGAGTGAATGCCAACGAATAGCTCTACCCACCACAGAATGCCAACATATAGCTCTACCCACCATAGAATGACAACATATAGCTCTACCCACCACATAATGCCAACATATAGCCTTATCCACGACTGAATGCCAACGAATAGCTCTACTCACCACAGAATGTCAATAAATAGCTCTACCCACCACAGAAAGCCAACGAATAGCTCTACCCACCACATAATGCCAACAGATAGCTCTACCCACCACAGAATGCCAACGAATAGCTCTACCTACCACAGAATGCCAACGAATATCTCTACCCACCACAGAATGCCAACAAATAGCTCTACCCACCACAGCATGTCAACAAATAGCTCTACCCACCGCACAATGCCAACAAATAGCTCTACCCACCACAGCATGTCAACAAATAGCTCCACCCACCACAGAATGCCAACGAATAGCTCTACCCACCACATAATGCCAACATATAGCTCTACCCACCACATAATGCCAACAGATAGCTCTACCCACCACAGAATGCCAACGAATAGCTCTACCCACCACATATGCCAACAAATAGCTCTACCCACCACATAATTGCAACGAATAGCTCTAACCACCACAGCATGACAACACTTCACTGTACTCATTTCTACTTGGACATTTCAATGTCTCTTGATGAAAACAATTTGCTTATAAATTAAATTAAATTTTTTTAAACATTATGTTTGATCTTTTTATTGAAATAATAATAATGTCATCTTGCTATATACACATTATCTCATCACATTTTCGCTGATTGCGTGCTAGAGAGCTGAGAGGAACGATTCCCTTACCCTAATACATTATTGCTCGAATGCCACAGTTACTCCACACTGAGCGAAACGTAACTAGTCAGTGAATTTGATCCATTAGCATACGAACAAGTTGTATTTGATAATAACCTAAATCAATCCATTTCTGTTATCCTCTGTGTTGTCCTTTAGATGTCGCTTGAAGTGCTCTGAATGAGGCACTAAGCCTGATTATCCCATATGTTGTCAATGCGTATTATGTCAAAGCTGGCCAATCACTATGACCAAGGCTAAACATTTACACCACGTTGAGCCAATGCCTGGCGAGAGAGTGCGAAGCTGGGAGCTTAATGACCCTGTTCCATTTCTGGCCGAGTTGGATTGGCCTCGAGGTGGAGGAAGGACGAGATTACTAAGGAAGCGCCTTGATACATGAGATTGTCCAAGATAACACTAGCATAATTTTGGGTCGTCAGCTAATCAGGTGATGCCACAGCATTAACCGATATTTGACCGTTTTTGTATGCTGACACTTTGATGTGTCATGCGCCCGTATTCTCGTATAAGTTACGAAATATCGTGGGCTTCGGATTGGTCGACAAGGCCATCTCGACCAATCAGAAGCCTACTATATATTGTATCTTGCACGAAAATACGCGGGCCCAGTGCGTCGCAGTATCTTCTCTGCTGGCTTTGGATGTTGTGCGGTGCATGATGCTATGAAAAGCGGTGATATGGGGATGAGCCATGTGGTGCGGTGGGGTGGGTGGGCGCAATTATCTGGGCATGGTGTTCACTTGTATGACCATATAGTGATTGGTGTAGTTGACACACGCTGATAATTCAATTGGTGTGCGGTGCTGTGCTGTTGACACGGTTTTAGCGGAGTGAACCATGTGTATGATAAAGCCTGAAGAGTTCTACATCATCAACTATGAAAAAGGTCGAGGCCAAAAGGTTTTAACTGATGAGGATTTAAAACTGACTTAAAACCCATCCGACCACAATGAGGATTTTGTATGCTGACACTTTGAAATGCCCGTATTCGCAGACAAGTCACAATATATTTAATGCTTCGAATTGGTCGAGATGGCAATCTAGCTTGTACGAGGATAAGGGCCCTGTTTTGCAGTCGTCTTGTTTTGGATATTGATCGGTGCATGGGGCTATGCAATGCGATGATATGGTTCTATGTGGTGCAGTGGGGTGGGGTGGTGCAATGCGCTGGGTATGGTGTCCACAGGTGTTGCCATACAGTGCTTTGTGTAGTTGACACTATCTAATAATACATCGTTGTCTGAAAATTTGAACGAGTAGCTTTACCATACGAGTTCCAATTTTCACACTACGCTGTCTTATTCTGTTCATTAAAGTGACGCAATCAAGCTAAAACCATAAAAATATCTGTAATTTTAATTTGTTTTTATTTGTTGTCTTTCGCGTTTAAAAGCTAAGCGAGATATACAGACGAAATTCCTGATTATTCTTATTTCGGACATACATGTCCAAGATAAGAAATACGGAAATTTCATTATCAGCAATAAAACAATAATAATTTTATCGCAAAAATCCAGAAAAAGCTTCCAAACTCCCACCAATTTTACATATTTAAATGATATCTTCTAAATAATGCGAATTTTTCGAGTGTGCCTGTTGGCGCTATATTTATGATCAGAGTAATTTAATACAAAATTATACAACTCAGCAAAACGATCGTGTTTTAAACTTCCGCCGTGATATAATAAGATAATGCATGCATAGCCCACGGTGCATCAAGATATGATGAATTATTGTTAGTAAAAATGCAGCTTTTCCATCAAATACTAGCACATGATTCTCCAACCTTCGTAGAGCACAAAAAATAAAATTAATGTTGATTATCTCACAGTTAAATCAGTCGGTCGCAATTTTATAAATGATTATGTTCACCGTGAGTGTTAATAAAAATGTAGGGCTGTCTATATTAGTAGCTACATCAACGCCCTGGCCGCAATCGCTGCATCAAAATACTCTTACCTTTATGTGACAGAATACACACGCATGGGACACTGTTTCACTGTTTGGCTGATACACCGCCTGAAAAAAGAATAATTTGAAAATAACAGTCCAATGGTGAGCACACAGAAAATTATACATTAGTACTACAAGCTAGCGTCACTGACTCGATGAGAAGTATAAAAAAATGACTACAACAAAACAGAGCTTCTATGATGATGATGTTCAGGATATTTATCAACATCATTTTATCGGTCGGATATTAAGCTAGAGAGCGATGAGTCTATTGAACCCCTTGAGCTCCCTCGATGCATTCACTTAAAAGTGAAATAGGGCCTTAATCAATGTCATTCGATTTGAATATTTAAAGAGTGTTTTTTTTTAAATTGCACAATTCATCACATGCTATATTTAGTGTGTGTTCAATTACATGCTACGTGTAGGGGTAGCGCCCTAGCTTATGATATTATTAACTCATATAAAAACCTCATCATCTTTTCTTTTCGGAAAGACCTCACTCTAAAATTTTATGTGTCACTGAGCACGTTGAAATTAGAGTACTGTTAAAACATTTTCTGACAACGCTTCAAATTAGTTATTCAAAAAAGCACATATTAATTACTTGCGCATGATGATGATGAAAATATTCTAGTTGAGAATACAAACTCAGTGTTGTATGCAATCAGTCCTAAACTGATTAATTATTTATACATAGTCTCATTATTTCTCTCTGAGCCTCTATGACTTCCTCACATAAATGTGACCTTTCTGTGAGTTTGACTTTATGTAGCTTGACCTAGCAATTGAGATATCCATGTCTAATGCATTACAATGACTTGACATCACTAACGCTTAATTCTACATCATTGCAAAAACCCGCATGGAATTGTTTAGGTTCGATAAATAGCTAAATTCTGTGAAACGCAATGACCTCGACCTTCTTTGTTTTCACCGAGCTGGCTAATACAATGAAGTTTGGGGGAGGGCTCTTATATAACCTTGTTTTCAACGAGTGACGTCACTGCGTTTCACAGAATGAAGTTTGAGGGAGGGGGTGTTACATAACCTTATTTCACCGAGTGACGTCACTGCGTTTCACAGAATGAAGTCTGAGGGAGGGGGTGTTACATAACCTTATTTCACCGAATGACGTCACTGCGTTTCACAGAATAGATATTACTAGGTCTGCTGATTTGCTCATGTGCGGTTCTCGAACTTATTTAGGTGACGGTTTCGAGTTTCATCCTGACATATCCTTCTTTGTTATTGTGATTATGTATATGCATGTATAAAAGGTCGTAGTCCGGACTAATACAAAAATGCAGGAAGTTATATGTGACTGACTGTCTGACTGACTGACTGACTCACTCACTCACTGCATCTCGACTTACAATCACGAAACCCTCCCTGCCACCCAACCAGCACGAGAAATTACCCCAATAGTGTTTCAGTGATGGCCATCGTCCATAACGCTGGCCCGACAGGGAAACAACATTGGTTGTTTGCTTTTGATGTAGAGATGACCCACTAACCCCTACCTGTGAGATGACCTGATGACGGTGTCTCCCCGAGTATTCTCATTAATTACAGGCTCAGCCTGCCTTACCACATGCATCTTTATGAGCTACTTTCGTCTTCGTCGTGTCCAGCCAGCAAACACGAGACCATACGACATATCAGAACATCAATATAACATGTATGGACCATACATCACATTAACTATCGTTACCCACAATTTCAGGTGGGTGATAATTAATAATGTTCGTTTAATTTGAGACCAACTATTCCCAAATGTTTATTCCCGATAACAGTAAATAGTAAACGTATTTGTCAGCTACCAATTCACCACATTGTCAAGATGCCGATTATGTTACTACGTCTCTGTGATGTGATATACTTATTAGTTGTGCTTATTACGTGTCTTCTTTCTCCTCTCATAAAGAAAACTGTTGTCTGTGATCGCGAGCCTGGAAATGTCACCGGAGACTAAGCTTATTTCCTGTCGCAAATACATTTTCTGTTGACAGGAAATACAGTGTCCGCGCACGCGTTTTGTCGTGACATATAATTATGAGATGTCTCACGCTGGAGGAAGATCATCCGTAGAAAAAATAGCCAATTGTACAACGTTTATGTAATTTTTAGGTTTCTATGCTTTCCATAATGTCTTTTTTGCTAGCATGTAGAATAACATATAGCAGATGACACATATGTCCCCCATGTACCTATACCTTGATGATGCTGTCTGCTGTTCAGCTTTATTATACATAGGTACGATGCATATTCTATTTACTCTGTGTTTGTTTAAATATATAAAATAGCCATCCTGATGATAAGTGTACATTTCATGTCGATTTACATGTGCTTTTACACAAATAACCCTGTAGTACACATTGTATGTAGCATCCATATATATTTTATGATAAATAAGTCAAAATGGCCGCCACAAAATCTAACAAAACCAAGCCCAAATATTATTGTCACGTGAAAAGTCACAATTCATGTCTAGTTCATGTTGTGATTTGTGGTTGTAGACAAGCATTAGAACAACATTATACTGGGGAGGCACCTCTAGAACACTGCGAGCATGACACTCAAGATGATTGAGTGGATGTTTCGTCACAATCTCTGCACAATAATAATAATATCGCGACAGAAGGAAGCCCGATGTCTGGAGCATTTCCTACTCTTATCGAATGACTTCTTTATTTTGAATAGTACTGCTGTCATTACTACACAGGTTCGTGAACTGTTTCACTATAGCAACAGGTCCATTGTTATTTCCACTGATTGGATTCAGACACGGCGGGAAGAGCTGACAATCTCGTAACAAGAATAGATGACGCTCATTTTAGCACAGCTTTCCTTTTTGTTGTAATTGCTGCAGAACGTCTACCTCGGGAGAACGTTCGAATTGTCTCTTCTGCTTTTAATGTAAATTAAATAAACCAATTTTCCGTACTACCTGGTGACTTCAATCTACCTGGTAACGGATGCCCGCCTGTAAATCTATACTGTACATGTATGTATTTATATAATATAATCCCTGTTAGCGCCCGGTAATGGTATAGCTATTACATCGCCTTCGAAAGAGGTTCAATTCACCATAGGGTTCCATAGCCAACTAATAACTGTAAAATTAAGATTATATTAACTTTCTCATATTTTACATTAGCTGCTCTGGACTGTGAGATTGCGAGTTAAAATAATCATAATTCAAATATTTTTAGTGGGATATGGGTTTTTAGTAACTTGATTCTTTTCTAGGAGTTTAACTGGTTTTCATATTCCGTTTTCAGATAATTTGGCTGTAGTTTGTGTTAAGACACAGTCTTTTTGCTGGTTTGGTTCTGTCAGATTATATAAAAAATAAACGCACATAAAAAACATGTTAAATTAGTTTCTGAGACATGTTTCATGTTCCATAGATAAGGCTAATTTGATTAGTGCTTCTTAGTAATAAGTCAGTTTTGTATAAAACACACGGGGAGTATCATATTGTGTCGGCGTAATCAGCTGGCAACGACTTCTGATTATCTGGTATCCGATGACGTCTGATCTATTTATATCTAAGACCATGGATCGGGTTTTTTTAATGGTGAGCCAGCGTCGTAGAAGGTGGACCGACATTAAAACTACACCGACTGAACGCGAGGTGTTCTCATGGATTGTGAAAGGATTCATACATGCCCATCTCCAACAGCGAAATACATTCGATAATAAGACTTCAAGAACAACCGCATCGTCTTTTATAACAGTTGGTATAATATAAAGAACGCGGCATTGTGAAAGCAGAGAAAATAAAATTATTTTTTATTCGAAAACGATCAGTCAGTACACTGTATGGTAATCTATGTTTTGAAGTAAATGGCGTTTCTTCTTCAACAATAGCTGAAAAATTTGAAAAGTTTTCAGATCCTAACTTGTCACAATGTTATAAAAAAATCAGATACACTGTGAAGTTAAACACAGTAAACATTTGCGAATAAGGAACTTAGAAAAAAAGAGGGGTCGGAATTTAAAATAGTTGGTCTCCTGAAATAAAGTTATGAATGTGGGCATTGACCATTCTCAGCTAATAAACAAGATATTAAATTGAATTTGCACCCACAGCTACAGCGACCCACAAGTTCAAGTGGGTGACAATTGTTCGGATTTGTATACTTTGAAACTAAACATGTGGAAGTCTTGATGTTTAAACACTCATTTATTGTACTTTAGCAGCTATTAAGTGACCCTTTCAAGCCTGAATTTGCCATTGTCATCTTCATCCACTACAAGCCGCAAATTGATGTCGCAATTAACGACTTGCAGCGGGTGAGGATGATTTGATGTAGTTTAAAAATAAAGAAAAAAATTGTCATGAATTGGCAAACCAGTATTGTGTAATTTTGTGTTCTATAACATCTGGTTGTAAGAAAATTAGGTTTGTTTTCAGGGATGTAGAATGATGCTTTAACTCTTCAACCGCCAAATTATTCAATGTGAATTTTCACCCACTTGTATTTGTGTCTCGCTGACGCGATCCACAACTTCAAGTGAGTGAAAATTATTCAGATTTGACTAAATGGAGGTCAACTGTTTTAAAATATTGCTGATTGATGTCACATTTTATCATTAACATGTTCAAAAGGTGGTACATAATGGGCTAATAAAAAATGAAAACTCGAATATATGCGGCTCCTGCGGTTAAAGGGTTAATGCATTGCGAGGGTTTAAATGGTTAATCGACCATGTTCGTAACTATCGCTTTAAAGGTTAAATGGACTGGTCCAGGCTAAATCATCAAAAAATCGCTGATTTTATTTTGGCTTCCTAATATGACCATATGATTTAAACATGTCCATAGACTAGAACTGCAAAAGTTTTTTTTTCTGCTGCGCATTCACCAGTTAGGATAGATATAGAGACGAAATTCCTGATTTCTAATTATTGACAACCATGTCAAAAATTAGAAATACGGGAATTTCGTCTCTATATCTAGCCTAACTGGTAAGTTCTAGTCTATGGACATGTTTACATCATATGGTCATATTAGGAAGCCAAAATAAAATCACCGATTTTTTAATGATTTTAGCCTGGGCCAGTCCCTTTAACTGACCACGAGAGTCAATTTGATCAGCCTGCGCCCCATCCCAATAAGAATCTTAAGATTAAGATTATCCTATCTTTCTCCCACTCCCATTAAAAAAGTTAAGAGCAAACGTATTTAACTTTTCTGATGAAAAAAAGATAGATTTAAGATAATGGTAATTTTAAGATTCCTAGTGGAATGGGCACAGGATCCCCTGACCATTACATTACATTACTAAATTACAATACTGTCAGAGTGTAACAATACTCATTGTATGCTTCTTCTTGGGAGTAGCTCCTGTGGAGTGGGTTCGGTATGCGGATGGTCAGTGATGAAAGCCGCTACGTCTTATTTGATTAATGGGATAATTTTATCGTCAATGTTTTTCGCATCGATCTTGGGAGAAAGTACGATTAGATATACCGTTTGGAAATGTTCAGCGTAATCGTCAAGGTGGAAACAGGAAGGCTGAGACGTTAATCATCGCTCTCGTGATGTGGACTAAAGTGTTAAATAATTTAAGAATGAATAAAAACAAGAAAAAAAGACCAGGAAAACTGTGCTTAACTATACTTTTGTATTGGGAAAATTTATACATCGATTAAAAAACTTTTTTCATACAGTAAATATTTTCACCGGGTATTTTTCTTCAATTTTGACCGACAAATAATGTATTGTATGTTATCATGGTCATTATTAAGAGGATAATGCAATGAAAACCAGGATTTTACACTAAATAACTCCAGCCTTGAATTGTAATATTCAGATTTAATAAAAGTAAACCCATCTGGTTCCGTTATTAGCATGATTAAAGCTCATAAAATGTAATACATAATTTTATTTTAAATGGAAATAGCTGAGTTTAAGACTTGAACCACATAAATATTTGTGTATGAAGCACGTTGAACAACGCTTTTTTATTTTGAATTTATCATAAACGTCTCAGTTATCGGCGCCCGCTTCCTTTTAATACCGATGCTATGTGTCTGGACATTTAGACACATAAACTTATATGATTGTTTTTTTTAATTATTCAGTGAGCATCAAAAGATGAAGTTGTTCCATTTACTAAAATGATAAATGAATTTCCATCGCGCCGGCGCATTCAGACTACATACACAACCAGTTTGTTTTTACATCAAGTGACGAGATGTACGTCCGCTTGATAAAGTGGGCCTCTGTCTGATTGATCGATAGAGATCATTTAGAAGGAGTGATTATCATGAAACACGGGCTGGTTCCGACTGGTGATGCATCAGCCTTAGAAGTGGTCCCCCACCTGCCCGGCGATGATGCATGGATTTGGCAGGAGGCTCTACTGCCACCCACCTTCCGAGCAAACGCAACACGCTCACACAATGATGGGCTGTTGCTGGGCAAGCGTCTCAGACAGTGACCCAACATCGAGCGCAGGTGAACATCTGCTTGAGAGGCCCTATTTATATCCACCATGGGAGCGTCAGAGCGTTGGTGATCACTACCAGCGGCGACGCTAACAGTTCCCGGACGACATAAATGCAGGTATTTATGTCGCTCCGGGCTCGTTAGAGCGCTGTCACTGCAAAAGACAACGCCCTGACGAGTATGAGTCGACAAAAGTGGAAATAATTAGAGACGATATGTCATCCCATTGAAGTTGAAATCGTGTATTGTATATTACCAAAAATGCATACTTTTTCAAACTTTAAAGCGCTAAATTATTTCATCTTAATCTTAACTCATGGAAGTTGCGTCTCGCTACAGTGTCCCATAACTTCAAGTGGGTGAAAGTTACTCACATTTTGTACGATTTAAATGTTAAGCCTTATCCTGTTTAATTAGATAATTTCAATTTTCAGCCTTTTGAAGTTGTGTCTCGCTACCGCGACCCACAACTTTAAAAGGTTGGAAATTACTCAAATTTGTGTAAATTGAGCACAAATATTTGCAAATTTTGATCTTTAGACACACATTTCATTCTCAATAACATTGATTTGGTTGACTTATAAAACAGATTAAAAACGACAATAGTCGTTATCAGCAGGATAAGGTTTAATGTTAAGTTCTTCTTCATATTTTCTTGTTTGTTTGGAGTCAAATAAAAATGGTGAAACGGCTATAGCACTTACAGGGTTAACCGTATAAAACCTCAGGATGCATTCAAGCATCATTTTGCATCTTTTAAGAATGACCTAATTTCCCAAAATCTAGGTTTTTGAACGAGCAAATTCATGGAACTCTTTTAATAATAACAATATTTTTAATTATTTACCACCCACTTCAAGTCATTTTCATCCACTCAAAGTCGGCAATTCGCAACTTGTAGTGGATGAAGATGACAATGGTAAATTCAAACTTGAAAGGATTAAAATCCAAGGATGAGATTGGTTGATTTCTAGCATAGAGATTGTTTTCACATTCTTAAAGATGACTAGGCTATGCAATTAACTCGTTCAATATAATAAAAAAACATAACTTGTATGATATTTATTTTCATCAATCTGTATTCGTCTAGGGAAGTGCTACAGTAATCGCCACCGCAATGACAATTTAAATGAGTCAGTTTTGTCATATATAATTGATTCTAACTATATTAAATTGCGAGAACAAAGCGACACAATACATCCACACACTTAGCAAACACTCGCTGGGCATATATTTGTTACAGGTTGGCTCAACGTCTACGACGCTGGCCGACCGCTTAACCAGCAGTGGGCTAACGTATGATGCTTGCAGATCGGATATTGAGTGTGCAATCATGTCAATTTTTTGCGCGACATGAATCTGCGTTGTTTGATTCATTATTCATAATGTGATCAGTCACTGTGTGACTGTGTGTGTCATTTGTGAGCTGTGCGTGCCATGATGCTCTGCAGAGTTTAGATGAATAGGCAGTCTATATTTACTTGCTAAGTGAGCAAATACAGCATTTTGGTTTACCACGGCAACATGTGTGTAATCACTCATCGCCACATGAAGATATTTACAAGAGTTGCAACAATAGGAACTGTAAGAGAGAACGGAACCCCATAAGCATAAGCCGCCATTATCTGTCACAAAGAGAGCATATACCGTCATTATCTGTCATAAAGAGAGCATATGCCGTCATTATCTGTCACGAAGGGAGCATATGCCGTCATTATCTGTCACGAAGAAAGCGTACACTGTCATTATATATCATTGAGAGCATAAGCCGTCATTATCTGTCACAAAGAGAGCATATGGCGTCATTATCTGTCACGAAGAGAGCATACACCGTCATTATATATCATTGAGAGCATAAGACGTCATTATCTATCATGAAGAGAGTATACACCGTCATTATCTGTCATGAAAAGAGCATAAGCCGTCATTATCTGTCACGAAGAGAGCATATGCCGTAATTATCTGTCATGAAGAGAGCATATGGCGTCATTATCTGTCACGAAGAGAGCATACACCGTCATTATATATCATTGAGAGCATAAGACGTCATTATCTATCATGAAGAGAGCATACACCGTCATTATTTGTCTTGAAAAGAGCATAAGCCGTCATTATCTGTCATGAAGAGAGCATGTGTCGTCATTGTATAGCATGATGTCAATATAACTCTATTAAATTTAAAAATTGCTGGAAATTCATCAACAAATAAAGTAACCGTAAACAAAGAAGAAAAGACGTAGGCCTAGGCCGGTGTGAAGTCTGGAAATATAACCCCCTCTCAGATTATACCCGGGTAGATTGTGAGCGCCTTAGCATCTACCCCGGGGTATATCCTGAACTATACCCCCGGGGTGAATTACGACGGCTCCCAGGATCTACCCCTTCCTCCCAGGATCTACCCCCCCCCCCTTTTATTGTGATAGTGTGAAGTGTCTTCGGCTCCCAGAATCTACCCCTCTCTCCCAGAATATACCCCCCTTTTGAACAAATTTATATGTGCGACCCTCCCATAATCTGCCCTTCCTCCCATAATATACCCTCCTTTTCAAAAACTATATGCGACCCCCCCCCCCCAGAATCTAATCCTCCCTCCCAGAATATATCCCTCTCTTCGACAACTATATGCGACCCTCCCAGAATCAAACCGGCGGATTCCCTCCCAGAATATGTTCCTCTCTTCAACAACTATGCTATTATGCGACACTCCCATAATCTCCCCTTCCCCCTCGGAATAGCCTACACCTACCCTTTTTCTGTAACTATATGCGATATTCCAAGAACCTACCCCTTAGTCACTGAATTCCCCCCCTTTTCTAGAACTACGTGTACATGTGAGGGAATCTACCTCATAAAAAAGAGGGCTATATTCTAGGAGGGAGGTGTAGATTATGGTAGGGTCGCATAATATTATAGTTGTTGAAAGGGAGGGGGGGGGGGTATTCTGGGAGGGAGGAGTAGATTCTGGGAAGGTTGCATATAGTTGTTGAAAAGGGGGGGGTATGTTCTGAGAGGGAGGGGTATATTCTGGGAGGGTTGCATATAGTTGTTGAAAAGGGGGGTGTATTCTAAGAGGGAGGGGTAGATTCCGGGATTGTCGCACATATAAATTTGTTGAAGGGGGGGGGGGGGATGGATTCTGGGAGGGAGGGGTAGATTCTGGGATCCGATGACACCTCACCAAATCACGAGAAGGGGTTAGATCCTGGGAGGGAGGGGTATATTCTGTGAGCCCCCCCCCCCTCCTCCCGGGGGTATAATCTAGAATCTACCCTGGCGTAGATTCTGGGATCTCCTAGAATGTACCCGGGTATAATTTGGGGTGTTATACCGTGATAAGTATTTGCCTAGATAAGAAAGAGACGTGGTAGATAAATAGTCTACAAACACAGTAGGGTATGCGACCACACAATCGTGTGATACTGTGAGAGAATAGCTTAACAGTAGGTGTAACAGATAGGAGCTTCATACTATTTTTTCATAACATATACATCCCTCAATTGCTGGATTTTCAAAAACTAATAGCCCGGCATGTATGACATGTTTCAAAATCTCCTCGAGGCAAAACAGTCCTAACCCTCTTAAATAACATTACATCGTCAAGTGAGCAAGATCGTCCAATACCACATATTCTCAGCAATGGTCCAATAAGGACGGTACAAAACTGTCCAATCCTACATCTTAAAATGGCTTTAATTCCGCGATTTTATGACAAATCATGGTAAAAATAATGTAAAAGAACAAATTTAACATAGATAAATTCGCAAACCATAAGTAATTTGGTGAACGTTTTCAAAATTATACAGAAATAGTAAATTGGCCAAAAACACCATCTACTCTAATGTTGTTTTCACATGAAATTAATACTTTATATTACAAGATAAACATGTAATGTGTAAAGAAAACTTTGCAGATTTTAATCATACTGCTTGTATTTTTATATATTATTTCCTGTTTTTAGTACAGTTTGTCAAACTTTCAATTGCGATTTACTCTAAGTGGTACCTGTGTGGCATTGGATGTTGTTGCCCCCACCCCTTCAAATATTGCACAAATCAAAAGATCAATCTATCGATCAAATATATTTTTGCATTCATTTATTCATTGATCGTTTCATTCATTCATTCATTCATTCATTCATTCATTCATTCATTCATTCATTCATTCATTCATTCATTCATTCATTCATTCATTCGTTTATTCATTCATTCATTCATTCATTCATTCATTCATTCATTCATTCATTCATTCATTCATTCATTCATTCATTCGTTTATTCATTCATTCATTCATTCATTCATTCATTCATTCATTCATTCATTCATTCATTCATTCATTCATTCATTCATTCATTCATTCATTCATTCATTCATTCATTCATTCATTCATTCATTCATTCATTAATTCATTCATTCATTCATTCATTCAATCATTTATTCATCATGTAGTCCTGTAGCGATAATTCGTGTGTACACCCAGCCTATCATCGCCGATGTCAGTACACGAGTTCCCCAGACTTGATATTACTACTACTAATAATAATGTGAATATTTTTATACCGCACATATTCAGCATAAGGACCAATGGACTTGTTTGTTCATGTACTATTTCACCTCCCCGGAGAGCATAAAAGCTTCAACCATATGAACCGAGTAGCTTGTCGTACAACAATTTTCATCTCTGCCCAACCAGGTACTGATTTACACCTGAGGAAAGTGGAGCACTTGAGGGTAAAGTGTCTTGCCCAATTGCACAACATTGATACAAAAAATTACCAGCTTTAAGAGGGGGAAAACATCATATATTTTTTTTAAATCCTGCACCCAGCGAGCCTAAAACTCGCGCGGCAGGCAGCGGCTAATTGCAAAGCCCAGTACGCTCTAACCATTGTGCCACGTCCCTCTTTAAAGAATCGCGTTAATGTGGCAGTTATGTACAGCTTGGTCTTGACAGGCAATTTGGTCTTAGCTTGTTTACTGTTGTTGATTTGTATGCGGGAATGGTGGGAAAACTCAAGAACGCATAAATCTTGAAAAAATCATGAGAATTATAATTACTGATACATCAGGGAGAGACATCCCTATTGGTTAATGTGAATTCTACTGTATGAAATTAAACCTGCTTGAGTTATGGAGTCAAATCAAGTAGAAAAGTTGCAGTCGTCATTCCCAATTACGCTTTTAATTAAGCTGGGAAGATATACTGTCTGGGAATGTGAATTTATATAGTGTCTTCTTAATTGAGGAGAGTCCCACTGTGTACATGACGCTGCTGTGACGTTGAATCAACGTCGCAGCAGCGTCGTGTGCCTAGAGGTGCATGGTAAACTGAAAATCAAGTAAAACGTCATGCTTTAACCCTTTGACTTCCAGGCCGGGGTGCATGCCAGGATCCAGATATACTGGTGTACGAGTTCTATTTTTCGTCATTTGAAGCTGGAATTGCTAACGCAATTTCCAGCTTCAAATGACGAAAAATACATAAATGTAGTATATATTTGACGAAAATTTGTGTCATTTTATGGTTACGTTCATTGACGAATGACGACGGAAATTTCCGTCATGTATGGTAGTGAAAAGGTTAATGAATGCCCGGCTTTTTTTCACTAACAGAACTCTTGAAACAACGGCACATCAACGCTTGGCCAGCGTGTAAAAAATCAGTCTCATCTTGACATGATTTCGGAGCATGCTAGCCGGGGCTGGTAGGCCTATAATCCGGCTGTAATCTGATCACCCTCGCTTACTTGGATATTGCTCGACCAGGTGTGAGTGATAATTAGCTTAAGCGCGTTATCATTATGCCTTGCGGGATGGGAGAGATGACATTGTCTGATGGATCTGTGATGGATCCGTCAACCCTTTCAAGCCTAAATTTACCATTGTAATCTTCATGCACTACAAGCTGCGAATTGCTGTCGCAATTCTCGAATGGTAGTGGATGAAGAAGACTTGAAGTGGATGGCGAATGGGAAAATAAATAATTTTATAAACAATTCTATGACAATTTTCGTTCTAACACCCCTAGATTTTAGGAAATTAAGTCATTATTCAGTGATACAAAATGGTGATTTGATGCACTGAGAGGTTTAAATGGTTGAATAACCGCCCATCAAACAGGAGACGTGCAAACAATGTTGATTTAATGCTGGGTCAGTGTTGACGACGAGGATAAACGACTTGTCAGCAATTGTTCAATGGAGAAAACAATGTCCACCGCTTTGTTATGTGGTTATGGTGCTTACTAATTGACGTCTCGTTTTTCAGGGAAAGCAATTGCGGTGGAAACGTGTACCGCAAGAATATTCCCCACTCTTTTCAAATGACTTTAATTAATGTTTCAGATTAATGATTAAATATTAAATATTGTCTCAGAGACCCCTCTCTTTCATTTTCCCCAGGTTAATGAACGTAGATCTCGCTTGGAAAAAAGTTCACGTACCATCTGTCACTGAGTCAATGGATGAGTGGGAGTGTGGTTTGACAAATAATGTTGGATGAAGAAAACGTGTTAAAAAAAGAAAATGATACGTTATCATCAGGCTAACATTGATCGATTTTTGATCAACAGAGTTCCCACATGGCATTTACGTGTCACATGACTAGCATTTTGAATACAATTAACCATCTTAACACAAGAAAACAATGAGATTGCTCAGAGCTTTCGCTTCAGTTACTACACTTCAGTTTTTTTGTAAATAAAATATGTATCAACCCAAACGACGCTGAATGATTATTGTTTAAACCATGGAGAAAAAAGGCTTTTTCCTATTTGAAATTACCACAAATGTCTCAGTTAGCTCTTTCCAGTTCATTTGAATGGATATGTTATGGGTTCAGGCCCATTACAAATTGATTAACCCTTTAACCGCCAAATTATCAATTTAAATTTTCACTCACTTGAAGTTGTGTCTCGCTGACGCGATCCACAACTTCAAGTGAGTAAAAATTATTCAGATTTGACAAAATGACGGTCAACTCTTTTCAAATTTTGCTGGCTGATGTCACATTTTATCTTTAACATATTTATAATGTGGTACCTAATTGTGATAATAAAAAATGAAAACCCGAATATATGCGGCACCGGCGGTTAAAGGGTTAATTATTTCAGTGCGGAGACCGTATTTATACGTCATAATCTGATAATAACATGGTGATAATTTCGCGCTGAAAGGGTTAACATTCAATTAGTACATACCACAAGATCACCAACAAGTGACTATAAATACATGTGTTATCTTAGTTAAAGTTTAATTTTAGCCCACTTCAAGAGGGTGAAAATTACTTATATGTGTGTAATGTGAGACCAAACATTTGAAAATATTGATGTCTAAACACACATTTCGTTCCCAATAATAATAGTAGGCTAGTAACGACTATGACCGTGTTTACTGGTCTAAGGGTTGAAAGGGTTACACATGCAGGTCAAGTAGTCTTTTTTCAGATCTGGTGAATGCATACTCTGTTATGACTTCGAAGGTCGCATTCATGAATTCAGTGGATTGATTTCCCAGGCGAGAAGATGCAGATTTGAAGCCACCACTTTTCTTGCTTAACGCATTGTGCACAATGTACCTTGGAAATAGTTTGGTACAGTTCAAGCTGTTGACCTCATCCTGTATCGGTATTGTCACAAAGTACATGAAGCAACATAAATAAGTCTCACGTCTCACTCACTCACTCACTCACTCACTCACTCACTCACTCACTCACTCACTCACTCACTCACTCACTCACTCACTCACTCACTCACTCACTCACTCACTCACTCACTCACTCACTCACTCACTCACTCACTCACTCACTCACTCACTCACTCACTCACTCACTCACTCACTCACTCACTCACTCACTCACTCACTCACTCACTCACTCACTCACTCACTCACTCACTCACTCACTCACTCACTCACTCACTCACTCACTCACTCACTCACTCACTCACTCACTCACTCACTCACTCACTCACTCACTCACTCACTCACTCACTCACTCACTCACTCACTCACTCACTCACTCACTCACTCACTCACTCACTCACTCACTCACTCACTCGCTCGCTCGCTCGCTCGCTCACTCACTCACTCACTCACTCACTCACTCACTCACTCACTCACTCACTCACTCACTCACCCACCCACCCACCCACTCACTCACTTACTCACTCACTCACTCACTCACTCTCTCACTAACCCATGTGAAAGCTCCCTTGTCAATCAATCAATCAATCAATCAATCAATCAATCAATCAATCAATCAATCAATCAATCAATTAATTAATCAATCAATCAATCAATCAATCAATCAATCAATCAATCAATCAATCAATCAATCAATCAATCAATCAATCAATCAATCAATCAATCAATCAATCGATCGATCGATCCATCCATCCATCCATCAATCAATCAATCAATCAATCAATCAATCAATCAATCAATATATCAATCAATCAATCAATCAATCAATCAACACTTTCAGGACTGCATCTGCATGTGAAATCATAACGTTGTTCACATATTTTAAATTATGTGATAAATTGGAAACAAATTGACAAGATTGCTTGAGCGTGATTTAAAATAAAGAAATTTAATGTATACTAAAAAGTGATTCCTAGAATACTAGATTAAATTGCGTCAGCAATTTACTAATGTAAAAATAATCGTTTGATTCTGTGATTAATTGTATTGGACAATTATGTTGTGATTTACACTAAAAAAGTGTTTCCTACAATACAAGATTAAATTGCGTGATGAAATGAGCAATTTCATCTTGTATTGGTGGGAATCAATTTCTTGTTTTTCCTCTCTTCTTATGAAGAAGTGGACTAGAATCGTGCGGCTTCTCGGTTGATGTTATTTGCTGGCCTGACCTCAGCATAATACCGTGACAGAGTGCCGTTAATCGGCTGACCGGGGCAGGCTGATGTAGATTAAGATGCTAAGAATGAGTGAACGCCCTTTTATGCCCATCATTATGCACGTACATGTATAATGGCAGCTTAGGAAACATGAGGCACATACCCGACGAAAATGTGGTGGTATAATTCCACGGAGGTTGGGCCAGCGTTGAACGAATCAGCAATGTAGGCGTCCGTCTTTTGATTGGTAGCCGAGCACAGTAATAGAGCTGACACCATCCCAAAGGTTCACAAGGATTGAGTTGTTCAATTTCTGACATTAATCAAATATTGTGAAAACATTCCCTAGCTGGCGGGGGCCCTGGTGCAGTGGTTAAAGCTGTCTGCTTAGAAAGTCGGAGATCGAGGGCTTGAAACCCGGTCTGGCCTTCAAGTTTTAAAGAAACAAAATGTTTCTTCCACGCTCATTCGTAAAGATTCAATAATTTGGGGAGCCTCCGTGACCGAGAAGTAACGTGCTCGGGCTCAGACCGCCAGGACTCGAATCTCATTCATCTCACCATCCTCAGGAGGTTCTCCTGGCCCAGTTTAGCCTATACGTGCACAACGGTGGCATAAAAATCCATCCATTACAATTGTTATTTGCACAGGTGAGCTACTACGTCCTCTTTCGTGTGGCATGGACGGGAAACATTTCTCGTAATATTTGTAATGCTAGATATATACACATGACCAAAATGTCGCTTCAAATATTTTGGGTGTTTCTTTTTCTTTTGACTTAACCATTTACCTGCTAGTGCCCCCTCCACCCCCCCCCCCCCCTTAGATGCCACCGCTGCCACATCTTAAATACAGTTAAATGTATTAGACAATATGCAATATTTTTATAGCATTAAATCAATCACCTATTATAAAGTAAATCGGTGTTTTCATGGATGCAATAAAGAACTACTTTAAAAACATATATTTAAATACTTAGGCCGACAGAGCTGAAGTTGGATATACCTTGAAAAAAAAGTAATTCCATAAATACAAGATTGAATTGCCTCAACAACTTAATAGTTCAAAATAATCGTTCATTTCTATAATCATTTGCATTTACATTGTGTGAAACAGATTGACAGGATTGCTTGAACGTAATAAATAAAGAAAAAAATAGAATTTACACTAAAAAGTGATTTCTACAATACAAGATTAAATTGCGTCAGCAATTGAATCGTGTATTGGTTGAAATCAATTTATTTTTTCCTCTCTTCCGATGAAAAAACAGAAGAAAATTGAAATGTGCGGCTTCTCGGTTGATATTATTTGCTGGCCTGACCTCAGCATATTAATTGAGCTGACATCACCCAAAAGGTTTTACAATGATAGAGTTGGCTAATTTCTGACATTAATCAAATATTGTGAAAACATTTCCCAGGTGAGAGACTGCGTCCTCTTTGGTGGGGCACGGCATTGAGTCATTATCTCTCTGCTTAACCATTTATCTGCTAGTGCCGCCCAGATACCACAGCTGACACATCCTGAATACATTTAATCTAATTAAATGTGCGACTACCATTAACCCTTGATTAATTTGTATTTTACCTCACTTGAAGTTGTGTCTCGCTAACGCGATTCACAACTTCAAGTGAGTGAAAATTATTCAGATTTTAAAAATGGGAACAACTATTTACAAATCCTACTGTCATGATGTCACGATTTATAGTTTACATGTTTGAAATCCTTTATTGAAAGTGCTAAAACGAGTATACTCGTCACCGGCGGCTAAAGGTTTAAAACAAGGAGGTCTGCTTCACATAACATGGTTCCACCACACTTGGATATTTAAAACAATTAGATAATTTTATTTCACATTAAATGAAAACATGGTGAAAATATTATGTCGAAATATACGACTAGGAAAAGCGTTGAACCCAACGTAGTCTAAAAGTCCTTCATTCCTCTATTCTTTTATTTCATTCATGCTTTTATTCTTTTAAAAAAATCAGTGCAAAAACAGCATAGACCTGGCTTTCCTAAATTTGTATTCCAACTGTTATGAAACGTGAATTATGTCATGTATTTCTTCATCCATTCATCTATAAATTAACCATAATATATGGTTAATCTAGGATTCATTCATTCATTCATTCATTCATTCATTCATTCATTCATTCATTCATTCATTCATTCATTCATTCATTCATTCGCGCATTTGTTCATCTAGTTGTTCATTGATTTATTCATACCTTCATTTATTTATAAATTCATGCTTAGTTTTATTCATTTTTGGAAAGTGAATTTAACATCAAGATAGATTCGCAAGCAATTTTAATTTTGGATGTAAACTATTACAAAGCGTACAATGAAACAGCATTGGGGAGACTTTTCAGCAAGTAGTGGAACAGCTATTATTTCAAATCAGCAACCAAACCAGAAGGGATGTGACACTTCACCACCAATTTCACGAGGACCCCTTAGTTGTCCCCGTGGCCAAATGTGATTTTTTCATACCTATCTGTGGACTACGTGACTGGAAAGGGGAATTAGCTTCCCAGCAGACACAATACGTTGAATCAATGTTAGCTTAACCCTTTGACTTCCAGGCCGGGGTGCATGCCAGGATCCAGATATACTGGTGTAGGAGTTCTATTTTTCGTCATTTGAAGCTGGAATTGCTAACGCAATTTCCAGCTTCAAATGACGAAAAATACATAAATGTAGTATATATTTGACGAAAATTTGTGTCATTTTATGGTTACGTTCATTGACGAATGACGACGGAAATTTCCGTCATGTATGGTAGTGAAAGGGTTAACGTCTTGTGTCTACTGGGTTTTATCACGCTAATCTTGCCAGAGAATGATCATTAGTGGCAGCTGCTCTTGTCCAGTTCAGGGCAGTCTTTCTCAGAGAGAGAAAGGCCTAATTGCTAGGCATCCGATTGGTCGAAATAGCCATCTCGACCAATCAGCGCCGTGAAATCTAGATTTTAGATTATCGATACAATCGATCCTAGTTCGACTGCTAAATGCGATCAACAGCCGGCTGAGATTGCATGCAAACGCAACAAAGACCACAACATACTTTTTGCATCGGGTCATTTATCCGACAGAAAAAACTAACTAGCACGCATATCACCTCGACACAATGGGCGGGGGCCCTAGGATAGTGGTTAACACCGCTGCCTTTCACGCCAGAGCTCGGGGTTAGGTTCCCGGTCTCGGCGGTATGAAAGAAACAAAAATGTTTCTCCTCATCCACGTGTAAAAGTCAGTATTGTGGAGAGCCTCCGAATAGATTATTTTGTTTGACAATAAAGCTTAGGCTACATAAACGATTACCAAATTGCGGAACTTAACGTATCCTTCATTTTGATCAATTATGTAATTTTCTACTTAACTACTTACATCTAATATATCCTATAGAGCATATAGAGGCCTACAATTGGTATAGGTGATGTGGGTGCAATTCATTTCAGTCTTCTTTTTACGTTCCAAAATGTATCCATATAAACAGTTACCCGGGTGGAGTGCATGAAGTATTGCCATTGTTCGATATACATGCGAAGAAATGACAGTACTCTCAAAGTCGGTTGAACTAGTTTTCGACTCGTTTCGATTGATAATTTATTATTTTAGTGTTAGAACTAATGCTTTGTGAGACGGATGACTTCACTGTTTCTAATCGAAGCACCAGTTAATCCCACGCACGTAGCAATGTATCTCTGTTAGCAATTACTGGATTCCACAAAATGTCCTTTTTGCCATCTACTATTTTGTTAAGCGACTGCCAAGATAATGGGTCTAAAACCATCATGCGTCTTAGTCTGACAGCGCCAAATCCCGATGTCGCTGTTTTTAACGTAACCAACAAATATCAATTTAACCTTAATTAGAACTGATGTGAAATGAAGGCTATCCTGATTTCTCTCCGGATCATTAAACTCTAAATCAATTACACATGGCAATGCGATCACATACAGATTCCATCAAACGGCCAGGATGATTATGGGCTCCGCCATCGAGCGGCTTTTCATTAATTAACACATGAATCGAATTACCTGCTTAGCAGTTACTGTTGACTACATTTGGATACTCTTAAAAAACATTGTATCAGAAACCGGATATCAAGGCGTGACTGGCAAAACACATAATTGTAAATTGTATACTATAATAACATCTAGCGAAATAGCAGTTTATAGCCTGTGAAAAATAGTTTATTTTAAAGAAGTGGGGATTCAAGATGCAGTAACATGTTATCATTATTAACCTTTCAAACGATGAAATATCGTTATACAAGCTAAAAGGACAATTTTTTTTCAGTAATTTAAGAGAACAAGGTTTTTTTCTCGCAATTTGAATCGGCTAAATGCCTTAGTTCATCTCGTTTGAATACATATGCTATGGGTCTACGGCAATTGTAAACACTCAAGGCGGGGATAGACTTAAAAGACGTCAGATTCGGACGTCAGTAAATGACAGGGTTACAGGTTTTGGGGATTTTCAACCAACACATGCAATCAGCGAATACTTGATAAGATACACAAAAAAAGGGGTTGTGGATAGTTTTCTTTGGTGAAATCATTTAAAATCTGTCGCCATACGATGTCCATTACGTGGTGATTGTGATAAAATGTTCTTTTATTGTAAAACCTGATACTTGCTTACCTTTTTTGGTCAATAGACGTCAGATTTTGACATCAAAAGTCAGTCCCCAAATTAAAATATTTATAATGGCCATAGACCCATAATATGTATTGAAATGAAACGGAAAAAACTAATTTCCAACTGAAGAAAAGTGCTCTCTACGGTTTATATATGGTAATCGTTGATTAAAGTATATAAAAAAATATATCATCCCTTCAAGGGTGAAGCCAATAGATAATAAATGCTTACTTGAAAGCAAGTTATTGCTTTGTGGCTTTGCGCGGCTACATGTATGTGCTTTAATCTTCGTAATAGCCATCGGAAAAAAGAGGTGAACGAGGAGCAATGCATCCTATCGTTGACAAATCTAATACGGCTGATTATCGTCTGAACGAGGAGAGGGGTATCTCTATTTCCGGATCACTTTCAACCAATCAAATAACATCCATTATGGGAGCACTTCTGACCAATCAAATTGCATCAATTAGGAAAGTACTTGCGACCAATCAACGAGCATCATTCAATTACGATTTTATATGAGATGATCAAGCCACATTACCTTATTATCTGATCATGCGAGGGACGATACATCACTTCTCAACAACTATTTTGATTGAGATCCCAGCAAACGCAAAACATATGTATAACATATATACAACGTCGGCCCAACATCTTCGACGTTGGTCCAACATTGTATAAATGTTATACAAATGTTTTGTGTTTGCTGGGACAAATGCTGAAGCTGATTATCTCCCCTGAAGAATAGAAAACCTCCAGCCAGGTAGTAGAAGAGTAACTTTATGCACAAACCAAAGATTTTATATCTATAAGTTCTCCCTCAAACTGATTAGCACCCGTGGTAGATAGTGTTAGTGCCCAGCTGTGTTGAAGCTCGCTAGTTTAGTTGTCTGCCGCCAAATCACGTATACACATTATTACTTATTGTGCTGATATATCGACCCCTCCGATAAGATTGCAAAAAGAAAGATAACAATTAATCTTTTTTGCTTCAGGTTATTTTTTGAGGTAAACTATAGGGTTTCCCCCCATTTTTAGCTGGATGTATTCGTGTGTGGAGCTGACATAAATATTCCTAGCCTAAATATATTCGGGTGTGGGATGTGAAGGGTTGAGGGTGGATCATCTGAAACGTGGGTGTAAACGAGCTGTCGATTTTACTTACAATGGCATAACATTATTTAGTTTTACACAAAATATTTGTCTAGCAAGCCCAACATGCCTTTTTCTGAAAGCAATATTTAGATATTTATTGTGGGGGAAATAGAAAAGAGTACATAATGAGTTTGCTGTTTGGCATATTTGGCATCCTTTTTTAGCAGATAATGAGAAAATACATAAAGTTTTGATCACTATTAACCTTTCTGTAAACACGGATAATGAAGTGTATATTATGGTAATCATATTGCATACGCTCTCTACATGAATCTGTTAGAGTTATTATACATGATGGAAATGCAATCGTAGCACAGTTAAATATCTGAGCTCATCATCCCCATCGCAATGCAGAATAAACAATGAATTGATTTAGCTCGGCCACTGACACAAATCCGTGACCTGTGATGGGCAACTAGATCCTAATCTGATTTTGATCCTGGATGAGGAGAGTGGCCTGACTTTGTTATCCCTTGTGATTGAGAGGGGTGTTCACCTTCACGCCAGGGGCAAGGGCACATCAGATAGGTTTAAAATGTAACCTTTCTGGTGAGATCGGATCCAGCATTTTCAAAACGACTGATGTAGGTCAGTCGATTGCATAACAACGGCCCGGGCTTTCCGGATGGTTCATGAGGCTGCATAAAATCAGTTTAAAACATAGATGAAAGATGATAAGCATATTTTATACAGGAATGCCGAGAAAATGAGATGCAAAAGGCGGAGGACACGGTGTGTTTCAAAAAGGGTCATCGCGTATATTTTATATATTTTTCTTGTATGATCAAGCGAACCTGGGCACTGAATCATGCAACATTATTTTTACAGATCTGATCAATCGTTTGGTCTTACAATGACGTATTGTCTACGTTACAACTATATTAACTGCACCAGATGCTCCAGCGCATCGTCTACCATGGCTGTCAAGCAAAGGGAGATAGAAAAAGCTCTCCAGATGGTAGTTGACCCTTTAACCGTCAAATTATTCAATCTGAATTTTCACCCACTTGAAGTTGCCTCTCGCTGACGCGATCCACAACTTTGAGTGAGTGAAAATTATTCAGATTTGACAAATTGGAGGTCAACTGTTTTCAAATATTGCTGATTGCTGTCACATTTTATCTTTAACATGTTTAAAAGATGGTACTTAATGTGCTGATAAAAAATGAAAACCCGAATATATGCGGCACCGGTGGTTAAAGGGTTAAATAGAGTCCAGTCCCATTGTTTTGGAGACAAAGACATAACATTAACCTCATTTCACCATCAGATGGCCTTCTCAACCAATCCGAAGCCTACGATATATCGTAACTTGTACGAGAATAAAGACCCTTGGGAATTTTGATTGATCATCCACGCTAACGACAAGAATATCTTCAGTAGAATGAAAAAAAGGACAAGGTGATCTCAACTAGAAGACCATGCATTACACTTATTTCAAACACCTTTTAAGATAACTTCATTAATCCTGATTGTGATCCCAGTTTTTCATCTTAGCCCTTCTGGGCTAGAGGAGTATCAAAGACTTGTAAACTGCTATGTCACCTAAAAATATCAACTTTGCGCACATTCATATATCAAATAATCACGCATTATTTGCTACAACATGTGTTTCTCTTTAATGTAGTAGTATTTAAAGCCCGCAATTGCATCAACAATAACAATTTTAATGGTTGAAATATATCGACAAGCAAAGCAGTGGTTGAAACATCGGGGAGGCGTGTACATATATTACATGACCGAAAGTAGCATGTCTGGTCTCAGACCACGATGAGGTGGTTTTTCGAGTTGATCTGACATAGTCTACGGCCCATTCTCTTCCATATATGAAGATATATACATAAATTGGTACAATAATCTATGGTAACATTAAAACAAAACGGTTACAAGGTTAATCTTGCTTCGCGGGGACGCTAAGACATTGATGATAATTTCAAATTGGAAAAAAAAGTTTAGATACGTCAGACTCTGACGTCTGCAAACGTCATATTCTGATGTATAAAGAAGATCCCCGCATCGAATGAATTCAAATATTTATAATGGCCGCAGATCCATAACATAGGTATTCAAATGGATCGGAAAGAGCTAACTAAGTCATTGATGGAGATTTCAAATTGAAAAAATAACTTTCTTCGCCATGGTTTAAACACACATAATCGAGCGTTGTAAGGGCTAACCATATGCATCCTAAGCATTTGCATGCTAAAACAAAACATACCCTGATGATGATATGCAAACGGTGTTCATTTGAGTGCCATATGGGAAAATACAGCACTCGTTCAATGAATAAGGTGTGAGCCTTTAGGCGAACACCTTATTCATTGAACATGTGCTGTATTGTCACATATCGCACTAAAAATGAACAACGTTTGTATTTTCTTACACGATCAAGTCACACATGATATAATTCTACCATACATTGTGCTGCAAGCTGCATCAAGCTGCATCTAGAGTGCGATATAGGCTGATACCGATATACGTCTCATTGTAAAAACCACAGCAGAGAGTGTGAGAATGATACAGATTGATACAGAATTTTACACTCCCAATCGAATTATACCCTGTGGACGAGATAAGTGTGGTCGGATAGTACTTCTTACAATGTGAACAGTGATGGATAGAAACCTTGACTTGGTTAATAGACGTTGCGGAAGAATAGGATACCAATTGATTATCCGCCGTGATAAAGAGAAAACACTTGATTGATCATCCCCTGTGGCGGTGAGAATCTCTTATCTGATTACTCCACGCAACCGCGAGGAAGCCTTCACCTAGGTTAGAATACATCACGCTGGGTACTTTCTAGATTACTTTTGGACTGCATTGTTCAAATTGTTTATCTAAATTGCTTATTTCCCAAAATAATACATGACTGAGTGAGTGAGTGAGTGAGTGAGTGAGTGAGTGAGTGAGTGAGTGGGTGGGTGGGTGAGTGAGTGAGTGAGTGAGTGAGTGAGTGAGTGAGTGAGTGAGTGAGTGAGTGAGTGAGTGAGTGAGTGAGTGAGTGAGTGAGTGAGTGAGTGAGTGAGTGAGTGAGTGAGTGAGTGAGTGAGTGAGTGAGTGAGTGAGTGAGTGAGTGAGTGAGTGAGTGAGTGAGTGAGTGAGTGAGTGAGTGAGTGAGTGAGTGAGTGAGTGAGTGAGTGAGTGAGTGAGTGAGTGAGTGAGTGAGTGAGTGAGTGAGTGAGTGAGTGAGTGAGTGAGTGAGTGAGTGCATTTGAAGATGTTGGTCGGTGAGAGCTGAAAAGCGCTAGTGTGAGTACCGCACACTTCATGTATTTGAACATTTTAAAATGTGACATTGGTCAAATAAAAATATATAAACAATGTTGAAATGTTTTGCGTGTGTGCTAGGTTCGACGATAATAAGCCCACTTGGGAAGGATTTATATCATTTGCATGTAATGGCTGAGCTAAATTTGGATTAACTTCGGTTAATTGTCGCATCTTATCCATTCATCAAAAATCACCTCAACCCAGACTCACTACCACAGAATACTGATGTACTTTAGATATTACTTTTATCGACGACCATAAAAAACATTTCTGGGACGCGATAGAAACATTTTTGTAGGTAGATAAAGGAGATGTATTATCACCCATTAGATCGCCCATACGGCACTGAATTCACAACATATATGAATAGCTGGCCTGGCCCATCGCAGACGGTGGCCCAATAATAAACAAACATTGGATTAATGTTTCTCGCTTCCTAGAATAAAGGGACTATAGGCTAAAATAAAAAAAACATTGATTTCTTATTTTTTGACAACAATGTCAAAACTAAGAAATACAGGAATTTCGTCTTCATATCTAGCCTAACTGGTAAATGCGCAGAACAAAAATGTACAAACTATTGCAGTTCTAGTGTATGGACATGCTTACATCATATGGTCATATTAAGAAGCAAAAATAAAATCATCGATGTTTTTATAATTTTAGCCTGTGCTAGTCCCTTTAAATAGTGAATGCTACATCAGCTTCTCTGCCCTACATTCAGGGTACATCAGGCCATGATTGGCATGACTTTTTCCTCAACTACATACACCCACTGTCATCTATTATGTTCTGTACTTTGAAGATTATAATCTTCGCAGTGGCGTATCCTTGATCGAGCCGACCCGGTGCGTTTTTTCATTTTGATCACGAAGTATATTTGATCCCATTTCTCGGCACTGTGTCTCATGGGTAGAAAAACAGGGTACATCACTGCAGATTTGGCAATCTATCTTTCTAAACAAAGCACGAGTTTAAGCATATCAACGCTGTAATATAGCTAAACTTAAAACACACCACTACATTATTTTCTTTGCTATAATCAGGTCAGGTGTGACCGAGCTGTTGCTCATAAGGGATCCTCATTATGTTAGGATGTGTTTTAAGTCAGTTAAAACCCTCGGAGCTCTACATTCTTAGATGTTTCCACAGCTAAGAATGTAGTTTCTATACAGAATATCTCATCAACTGTGCCCCGGTTCCAGCTACTATTCAAAGATAATATCAAATGGGCACCACTGCAATCACCATCACCCCATATCCCCTGATGTAGTTCGTTTTTCTACATCACTATTCTGTAATGTAAGATGAGAGACGTCGCCCCGTCTTTATCTACGCACCCACAGGACACATGGACATGTAGTCTATTCAATTCTCACAGCGGGACTGTTCTTAGAAAACCATGGAAAACTCCACATTCTTTGCCTGAGACTTCTTAAATGGGATTTATTGAGATCGCGACTGTCTAGACCCCACTTTGTAAAGGGTTGTGATTACCTCAGAAGAACGGATGTGTTTCACAATATAAATGTCAAACAACCCACAGGAAAAAAGAAACTTGTCTCATGTAACATGAAAGTCACACTATACTCTCTCAGATCTGAACAACTGACTTTCGAAGCAAACAGGAGAGAATGGGGCTTTGAGATCTTTTTTGAAAAATAATTATTTCAATGCGGACACCGTCTTTAGACGTCAGAATTTGACTTCTAAAGACGGTCCCCGCGCTGAAAGAAATACCATAATACCTTCCTCATTGTGACTGCCATGATTAAATACGACTGCGACACTGTGCCAACAATAAATCAGCATAAGAAAAAGGTATCTGGGACAATTATTCCTGCCATCTATTCAACACCCTACTCTTGTCCTGCTGAGAGTGCTGTTCGTTTGGCTCGATGGTCAAGTCAATCACCGTCGTCCATACATCGTAAGACAATATCAGAGCATGCCTATTTTCTAATCTGCTCATTAAAAAGTGGCGTGTTTCAGCGACAATGGAGATGTACACCACTTTATCAAATAACGAGATAGATTGTTTATCCCCATATTTTGAGTAGTAGTAGTAGTAGTAAATTATTGCTTCACGTCACTTTTCGGTATTTTAAGTGACATTGTAATACGATACAAACGTTGTAGTCAATTGATGAGATGAATGATGATGATGTGAGGGTGGGGGTGATAGGCATGGTGGGTTATTGAGAACGTTTTCCTTTGCTCGCACGATAAGGTGTTCTTGGCATGTCTAGGGGACTTACCCCAAGACCTGCCCAGGCGGCAGAGACTTGGGTTTTAAGTGTTTTCGCCTAATAGTATATAGTAATATTATAGTAATAGTACGTCGCATTCTGCACAGTCATGTCAATATCGCAACAGAATGAAGCCTGAAGTCGGGACTATGCCCTACTTTTATCGAATGACTTGAAGGGTTTTTTAAATTATATAGTATCAGAAGCTGCAATGCACAGTCCATACATTTGAACTGTTTGGAACACTATATATGCACAACCTCGATGACAAACATTTAGCCCGGCTGGGATTGGAACCCAGTACCTCTGTGTTTCGAGCCACAACCAAACAGAATCGGGCCCGGTCACTTCGGTATGTGTGATCTACACAATTTTGTATTAATCATTACAGTCATGGTGGGGAATGTGTTATGTTAACCCTTTCAGCGCGGGGACCGTCTTTAGACGTCAGATTCTGACGTCTAAAGACGGTCCCCGCACTGAAATATTTTTGAAAATATTCTTGTTTTATAACGGAAAAAAATATTTAAGCATTGTCAGTCAATATGTTTGTTTTTGGCGCTGTAAGGCAGCTGAAAATAACATACGATGCGTCACAGTAAGAACGTTATATACAGTTCTTGGTGACAGTCGGCTTTCTTTCTTTCTATAGCTACATGTAACTTAATCTCTCACCCAGGAAGTGGCTGGAAGCCAGATAAATGTCTCCACGTCCTCGGTTCAAACAAGGATACTACAGCAAAGCAAACACGATACATTGATAAAATGTTGGTTCAATGTTGGGTCAGCGTCGCTGGGCAGGGTGGAAAAAAGTAGATAATACCACCGTGACGTAATGGAAGAACATTTATCATGGTTTTAGCTTAGCAAAACTAAGCAAACACAATTGCTCACCAGTTGTAATTCAGGCTTTTTGCTGCCCATGAGCGTTAATTGATGATGGTGCTTTATAATACTCAGTCTGGTCATAATTATATCCATTCAAAGGGCGACTGATCAGATGCTAAACATGTTGTTGGTCGAGATAGTCATCTCAACCAATTGCATGCGTAGTAGCTGGGTCAAACTCTTTGAGAATATATAACTTTATATGTGGATATCATCTGAAACATGGATTTGGATATGTTAAGTGCTCTTTATAGAACTCATACATGACCTGTCCACATTAGATATATGAAAAGAGGTTTCATTGTACAGCGAAGACAACCCCGAAGGCGGTTTCAGCATATTGGACCCATCGAAATGATCCGTCGCAGCCAGCATTTTTTTTAAATCAATCATTCAAACGTTTTAAATTGTTGTTTTTTTGCATTGCTTACCATTTTTACAGTGGCAATCACTTAAACGCGGTGATTCAGATTTTCAATAACCGTTTTATCAAACATTTTAAATAAATAATTATAAGAAAACATCTAGATATAATTTCTAACGATTTGGACGCACACATATAGGCCTAGACTAGGCCTATATGTGTGCGTCCAAATAGTAGTCCACTTGTTCTCCTTCACATAATATCAAAATCCCAGCAAACAAAAGTCGTTGAAGCAATGCCTTACTGTTGAGTCAACTTCTCCGACGCTGGCTCAACATTAAATCATCATCGGTTCGGTGTATGTGTTTACTAGGGTAGAATGTCCCTATAAAGACACCCGTTGAGACTGAGTTTGTGCAGATGGCTCACATATCCTTTAGCGTCTAAGATTCTTTCCATCGGGGAAATGCTTTCACTTTGCCCGCAGTGCCTCTATTATCATGGGAATGATTATAGATATTTGTTCAGCAGGTTCCCAACGCATGCCGATGCCAGATTTTACCCTGTATGGAGTGATTTACGTCCCTAATCCACAGTGGTGAAGACGGCGGGCTAAGTAGGGATGTCAGCGTCCTCACACGGGGGAATGTGGCACCGTAAATTAGCGGCATGAACAGGCAAAATCATTATCCCTTTATGGTGATGACACCTCAGAGAGAGCCCCGATAACGTCATAACAGGGGATGAATTAGTGACTGGTAAACTCTGGCGATGATCATTTTTCGCGGGTTTTGTCTTGTATTTTTGGGGTCTGCTTGGCGTCTGGTCTCCTTGTCGATCTGTTTGTCACACACAGCAAACATGACGCGCTGGACTACAGTGGTGACGCAGACGTTAACCATTTTTGTATAAATCATGGAGACTAAAGGGTTTTTCAATTTGAAATCACCATAAATGTCCTAGTTAGCTCTTTCTGATTCATTTGAATACCTATGTTATGGGTCTACGACCATTAGAAATATTCTTACTCTTACAGTGCGGGGATTGACTTTAGTCATCAGAATCTGACGTCTACAAACGTCAGATTCTGATGACTAAAGTCTATCCCCGCACTCTAAGGGTTAATCTGTTATATTGGCCGGTCACATCACTATTATTGGCAAAAAAATGAGCCTTGAAACATCAACACTTACAAATATTTGGTCTAAAATTAAAAAAAAATATGAGCAAAAAAAAATTGTCAGCCACATTGAATACAATATGGTGTTTGCAGAGGCAAAATGATCCAGTGGTGGGTTAAGCCAATCCAAGGGACAAATACTGAGTGGTTGGTGGACTTCTGTGTGAAGCATAAGCATGATAAGTGTGCATTATATGATTGTAAATCACCTGGGATCACGTGCTAGGTAATGTGGATCATCAAACCTAACAAAAGGTTCATCCATCCAGTGCTGGTCTGATGTTGGGCCACCACAGTAGACGCTGGAACAATATCTTGCCGCATATAGAGTTGGCTGACATTATTACCAACGACAAAAACATCGTTATCAAGTCAAAATAGAAGTTGGAGAGATATATGCAGTGATCCCCCGCTCCTATTTACTGCACATCAAAGCAGTATCTGTATATTTTATAAGTATGCAGATACAGTCTTTTGGCGTTGCAGTACAGCCTGAATACCGGTTAATATTAATAATAATAATGATTTATCCGGAGTTTGTGTACAAAAAAAAAACATACAATACAAAAAGTCAGGTTATATGATGCAATGTTTGAAACATGCAAATCATGTCATGATCGTGTTGTCGTCATACAAATATTGATAACAAAAAATAGAATAAAAATTACTGTGAATATAACTGATAATAAACTGGGAAATAAAGCATCTATCCTAAATTGTACATTTAATTTAGTTATCTTACTCATAGAACAGTGGTCACGGGCCAATGGGGGCGGTGGGCAAAGGGGGCCATCAATGATATTTTAATTATGAGGTATTGTATAAAATATTAATGATGTCATAGCTAAGAATTGTGAATATGTGTATACAAAAAAACATAAATAGACATCTCATACATATCGTAGATAAAAATAATAGACGATGGGGGTTTTATGGCAACAATCTTATGAATATAACCTTATATATCTGTATGAATCTCTTGATTAATTTATGTGATTTCTTCTGAAAATCCATTGTTTTGTGTGGTACATTATATTGCCTTTGTTTTCTAGTCATTGCTTCAGTCAAGAGATTACTTTGGGGAGAGATAATAGATTTAGTTTCCCACCTCTACCCCTTGGGCAAAGGGGGCCAGGGCAAAGGGGGCCAGGCCATTTCAATACAAAGTCCATACAGCATGCCCCCTTTGCCCGCTAAATTTCAATGGGTGCATGTTTCACAAAGGAATCCCAGTGAACGAAAGTATATAGTATATTACTAGTATGTCCAACAAAGCATGTCACCATATACATCAAATGAAAGGTTTTTTTCATATCTGTTTAATTAAGCTCTCTTCGGTGTACACACCTGTGTATCAAAATAAAAAAAGTTCCCAAAGTGTGGGTGGCCCCCTTTGCCCAATGCGCTGGCCCCCTTTGCCCAAGCTATTGGGCAAAGGGGGCCACTTTGAGAGCAAATCTATTTGGCTTATAATTAAAATAAGGTATCCCTGAAACATTAACTGGTGAATGCGCAGCAGAAAAAATTATAAACTTTTGCAGTTCTATTCTATAAACATGTTTACATGATATGGTCATATTAAGAAGCCAAAATAAAATCACCGATTTTTTTATGATTTTAGCCTGGGCCAGTCCCTTTAATGAACAGTTTGTTAAATGTACTAGAAATCAACGAGTTATACTTCAACACCAACATATTCAAGATAGGAGCAGATTGACTTCCATTTATACAAATTGACACACAAAGTTACATACACGCATTTTTTTTATATATAAGGCTAGAAACGTGTTTCTCTGTCGTAGGTCGTGATTAATATCTTTCTCGGTAAGCATTAGATTGGCCTGTCTCACCTTGACCGAGTTTGACAGTTCATTTCCTATTTTTTTCATTCATTTAGAACAGGAATTTCTAACGCAATTTCCAGCTTTAAATAAAGTAAAATATGGTTATTTATGAAATCCTAAATTGAATTAGTCGATAAACTGAAGTGAGCATCTATCTTTTACAAAATTATAATTTTTCAGTCACAATTGATGAGGTTTTAATGTAGATTGATACAATATATATATTATATACGGCCCTAGCAGTATAAGAGTTCAACTCCTACAACTTATATTTTTACAACACGCACAATACAATTACGTAAATAGGTCAGCAAGAGACGCATAGCTTATGACCTCACTCAGGGCAGTTTACAGGCTAATTTACAGGCTTTATCGCATGGTCACCCTATGGCAGAACTTTTATAGCTAAGTGCGCAAAACGTAGACCTAGAACGTTTCTACGATGACCATATTTCGGATGTACCATGATCTTTTGTTTGCGATGTAGCGACCATCGCTTCTCACTGATGATAACAGACACAAGAAAACGCGGCAATCACGGGAGTTCTACGGGTATGCTAGTGTGGTCTTAGTGCGAAGCGGCCATCGGGTGGTTTTCCTACAACAGCCCACGACATTACAATTTAATCTCTCATAAATTAACTGCCACAGAGATGGGGTTGTATGACGCCCACAGTCCTCCACAGCTTCACAATGGACCGTACTGTGCGACTTCTCTATTATGCAACTACTGGCCCTTTAGCACCAGATTATCGTGGCCCCTATATGTCAGAGACACAAAGTGTCTTAATGGGGGTCTCCTACATGTTAAATTCCGTTTTGTTGTAGTGGCGAATAAACAAGTCTGAGTCTGAGTCTAAATAACTTAAATTTGCATAAACTTGAATTTGTGTCTCGCCACCGCGACCACCAACCTCAAGTTGATGAAAATTACTCATCTTTGTTTGATTTGACACCAAACATTTACAAATATTGATGTTTGAACACACATTTAGCTCTCAATATGATAATGATTTAACCATTCCAAGACTGAATTTACCATTGTCATCTTCATCCATTACAAGCCGCGAATTGCTGTCGCAATTCTCGACTTGTAGTGGATGACGATGATTGGATGTGGTTTAAAAAATAAAGAAAATTGTCATGTATTGGTAAACCAGTTTCTTTGAAATTTTCGTTCTAAAACCCTTGGTTGTAGGAAAATTAAGTCTGTTTTCAGGGATGTAAAATAATGCTTTACTGCATCGTGAGGGCTTAAAGGGTTAATCAGCTGATAAAACTGATTAAAAACAACTAATGTCGTCTTTTGCGCTTTAAGGGTTAAGCTATGCACTACAACATGTAACCCTGATACTCTGCGGCGGTCCTAGAATTGCTGTTGGTCCTAGAAATTAGAAAAATCCTAATGAACCATTTAGACCACCTCCTGTTACGGAATCCTTACATGGTCGTTAAGCCAGACATCGGTGATGAAAACAAGCGACCACCATGTTTAATTAATCCAAGTTAATCAGTCGTGGCGGGCTTATATGATGTAATAGATAACGAATTTATGATGTCTGGCAAGTGAACGAGCAAACAACCGGGAATAATTATATTCAGTGCTTAACACATAACCCCCGCATCCCAGCTAACAAGAGACGTTCCAGCAACAGGGAAGGTTGATCCAATGATGGGTTAATGTTGGCCCACCGTCTAGAACGCTGGCACAATATCACCCCAGCATTGGGTCAACGTCCCGTGTTTGCTGAGGCTCAACCATGTAATGTATGCATATTTAAAGAGTTGAGCACAACAAACCTATAGTCGTTTTTAATTTGATTTTATTAGCCAAATCACTAATAAAATCACTGTTATTGTGAATGAAATGAGTGTTTAAACATTATTGGATTTGAAAATGCTTGCTCGTAAATTATGCAGAAATTATAATGAGTAATTTTCACCAACTTGAACTTGTGGTTCGCTGTAGGGACACAAAAGTGGGTGAAAATTTAAATTGTCTTAATTTGGCGCTTCAAGCGTTAATCTTGGGACAGCCCATAGAGTATGGACCCAGGTTTAACCCTTTAAGCCCCCACGATGCATTAAAGCATCATTTTACATCCCTGAAAACACACCTAATTTTCCTACAACAAAGGGTTTTACAACGAAAATTTCCATGAAACTGGTTTACCAATACATGGCAATTTTTTTTACTTTTTCACCCACATCAAGTCATCTTCATCCACTACAAGTCGAGAATCGCTACAGCAATTCGCGGCTTGTAGTGGATGAGGATGACAATGTAAAGTCAGGCTTGAAAGGGTTAAACGCTCATGTCTTGTGTTTTGGGCTGCGTGCTAAAGCTCCCTAAAGTTGTAGATGCTCAGACTGGCAGCTTTAGCCTATAAATAACAGCATTATAAAGAAGACTATCACGTCTGACGGTGCAAAGTGGTCATACTTCAGGAATTGCGTTAAATACCCCAGCAAACACGGGAAATTGACCATGTGTTGGTTCAATGTTGGGCCAGCATCGCAGACGATGGGCCAGAACTGAACGAACACATGGTTAATGCCCCGTGTTTTCTGGGACGTAATCAAAATTAATGGTGTACGTCGCAATGTCAATGTGGTTCTATTTACAACATTGAAGATAAAAACACCAGTGTAACTACGTGGGCTACTCGTGTTACTTGAAAAGTAAGCCCATAGCTAGCCCATCAATGGGCAGCAATGAAACATAGTTTAAACTCGCAGCTAGCTTTTGACGAAAAATAAAATAGCAAAATAAATTAGCTGAGATACGGAGTATAAGCCAGGTATGCTTTATTTGCCATTTTTATCTCGTCAGAAGCAAGCCACGAGTTTTAACAGTGTTTCTGTGCTGGACTGAGTAGTGAAGCTAAGCCACACCGCGGCCCCGACGGGACGCAACGTCGTGTCGGAGTTATCGGCAGCAATCGGATTTGTGCATGGGATATCCCCACGGTGCGATCAATAATTGCAGGATCCTTTAGCCAATCAGAACGTAGCATATAGTCACCTGACAGGTCCACGACATCCAGGTCCAGGTCATCGCAGGGTAATCTGACTCTTGCGGACGGGGATCGTTGTAAGCCGGGAGGGTTTACGATTTTCTCATAACTTTTCACGACGGTGGTGTCTTGTCGGGTCTCAAGTAATCTTGACTGTGTGGCCTAGTGTTAAAGGCAAACAGAAGCAAAGACAAGCAGTCGAGATTTCGCCCAATAAGAACGTCTCTCAAGTTACGAGTCCCAGCCGAACCAAATGATCCACCATCACGACAAGTAATAGGTGTATTTATCTGTTTATATTGGGGGCTTACAACAACCGCATAGTACAGTTCTATACATTCCAACACAGTTTGCATAATTATTTCGGGTTGTGAAATCTGAATTTATTTATTGGAGACAATACAAGTAACCAGATACGGCCCCTCGGCTTTGTAGAGCAGCACTTATTGCAGCATAAAGCTAGAAGCAGCTGTGAATGGTTACTTTTCAAATCTAGGTCACCGGCTTTCAGAATCACCGACCTCTAAGCAGCTGATAAGACTTATGCTTTGGAAAAAACGGCCTTGAATGCTACCTGATGCTGCAGACCTCAAAAGTAAATCCGACCGGAAATCCCATCGCGAGGAAGATTTAAATAGACAGATCGGACTGGAAAATGTCACATTATGCAAATTAGGCAGGATGACGTCAGATTATTCAATAATCAAACGATGGGGATTGCAAATGAGGTGATTTTCTCTTCTGCGGCTATGGTCCTAATCGCCCACTCAGTGCCAAATGGACGTATCTGAAAAGAGGCAGATACCATGTTATGATCTCATTTTGAGGAGATGTCATAATCCACCTTGCTAATTTTTCATATTTGCCCATGTAATTCAATGCTATAACATATTGCATTAATGCCGGGACAGCGAAGGCGACGTTGGTACAGCAACAAATCGTATCTGAAGCCTCTCGTGTACTACGACATCATCAGTTTACGTCATTGGTGATTTTTACTCGTCCAAAAATACAAACTAGTTGGTCGAGGGATTGCATGTTGGAGCCCAGGCCATCCTGAGAATCTTGTCATGCGACGCGCTGCTTCATTCTTGTCAGTTTTCATTTATTTAAAGCTGGCAATTGCGTCAGCAATGCCAGCTTCAAATAAATAAATAAATGATCCATTTTCATAATCAGACGTTGCATAATTTTAAATTGGTTATTTACGTCAGAGCAGATCTGCATGCAGATTGTATTACTACCAAGCACTGATGTGATTAAAATTACAGCTGGAATAAATAAGCATTATTTAAAAAAATGATAACAATTAAATGTTATGAGGCTTGGTAGCTCTGCGTGATTCACAAGAGATGAAATAACCATGTTAAATGCGGTAAAACAAATTATAAACTTTTACGAAATTACCATTTTCTTGTTAATGACATCAATTCCAGGAGGTAAAACAATAATTTAAAATTGATTTCAAATCAAGCAAAATCAAAGTTGTACTAGTATTTGACATTACTAACTAAGCCATTATATTCCGCATGATTTGATAGTCGCATTTACTGTCGAATAACGATTCTTAGAGGCGGGGACCGACTTTAGACGTCATATTCTGACGTCTATAGATGACAGATTCTGGCGTCTAAAGTCAATCCCGCAATGAACATGAGTAAAATATGAGTAATGAGTAAAATAATGGTCGTAGACCCAGGCCATACATATATAAATGAAACAGAAAAAGCTAACTTCCAAGACATTTATGATGATTTCAAATATTTCAACGCTTTGAGTGTCAACCCTCGAGGCCTTCAAATGCACCAGAAAGAAAGAGCTGACTAAGGCATTTATGATGATTTTAAATATTCTGGCGTCTAAAGTGGATCCCCGTCAGCAAAGAGTAAATATTTATCACGGCCATAGACCCATAAGGTATTAAAATGAAGCGGAAAAAGCTAACTAAGACATTGTATGATAATTTCAAATTGAAAATACCTTTTGCTCTCTTGGTTTATAGATATATATTTCAGCGCTTTAAGGCTTATCCCCGGAGGCATGGATCATTTGTATGCACACATCGCATAGGTATATTATATAAACTAATAAAGTGTACCCAATGTAAACTTGTATTTTCCGTCACAGTAATAGAAGTCATCCCCTGGGATATGAAAGGGTGTATCTGCCACTTTACAAAGTGGCAGATACACCCTTTCATATCCAAGGGCATGAAATATTGACATTCTGAGCTGTCATTTCTGATGTTGTCCTGCTGCGTTTTGTAAAATCAGGATATTTTTCTCCCCCTTTAGATGGGAATTGCGCCATAGTTCATATCTTAAGGTGAAGAAAAATTGGGCCAAAAATTGTGTACAATATAAACTGTACATTTTGTGTCTGGAATAGAACGATTATCAGGATATTTTCTGTGTACCGCGATCCACTGCTTAAAGTGACTAACGTTATCAAGTTTTACGCTTTGATACGAGTTTTGCGCTTTCATCGAATCCCAATCAGTCGGCTTCTGTTTGACCTTCTAAATCTGACTTTCGTTAATGGAATGCCAGCTCGAGACACCGCGACCCACAGCAAATTTCCTGCCATCGCTCAATGCGCTTCGAGGCAGGAAATGATGAAAGCTTAGCAGCAGAGGGAAATTAATTTGTAATCTCAATGATGTCATACGTGATGAAATTCACTTATCACACAGTTGAAAACCGAGGAGTCATTAGATAATTAGAAGGATATTTCAATTAGGAACAGAAAATTTGTTTCAGTCCAACCGCTGTATATTTGTCTACACATACAAACACCGTATGTATGATAACAGCCAGACACCTGCATTATGCGGAACATGCGGCTTTGTGTCTTTTTCATGTTTTCTGGCTATGCTGCTGTTGCCAGGTTGCGTAAAGCCAAGAAGGCGGTTGTTGTTTTTTGGCTTAGCACAGCAGTATGTGACAGCGAAACATGTCTCGGATGATGGGGGTCAGCGAAGAACACGCCTGATATAACAAGCGGCGAATAAATTTGCTTATAAATTAGATGACGACCATCTTGTATTTTGCTGTTTTGTTTAAGCTGTTGTTTTGGAGCTGGAACAAGAGTGTAACAAACCATTGAAAAATGACACTTTTGTATATTCGTATTTTAATGACATTTTTTGTGAAATATATGATATTTTCAAGTTCTTGTTTGGCTATTATGTAAAATCACCCCCCCCCCCCACTCACAACCTTCTATAATTCTAGTATGCTATTCCAGATTCAACCTAGTTACTGAAAAAATGAATCACATCAGTCGACCAGTTCCAGGTCATACCACATATTAACTTGACTACGTGACTAGTTGGTGGTAGTGTCAGCCCCTATATACACCGGGAGGGCGGGGGCCCTAGGGTAGTGGTTAGCACCGCTGCCTTTCACGCCAGAGTCCGGGGTTCGGTTCCCGGTCTCGGCGGTTTGAAAGAAACAAAATTGTTTCTTCCCCATCCACGTGTGAAAGTTAGTATTGTGGGGAGCCTCCGTGACCGAGAGGTAGCGTGCTCGGCCTCAGACCGCCAGGGCTCGAATTTCGAATCCTGTGTCTGGAGGACAGTGTCATCTCAATCATCTCACCATCCTCAGGAGGTTCTCCTGGCCCAGTTTAGCCTATATGTGCACAAAGGTGGCCTAAAGCCCGATTCATTTCATTTCATTTATACACCGGGACCCCTCCCCTGATGGAAAGTGAATGCATATTTCTTTACTTTCTGCACATTGAGGCAATGTCGCCTCAAGCCGACACTATGCCCTACTCTTATTTCGAATGACTTCAAGTGCTCTATATCCGTCGAATTGTTAATAGTGTATAAACAACGTTTTTTTTACATTACAGGAAGTGGCCTCGTATAGGTGTTGGTCACCTGTCGCCACTTGCGTCTATATGTACAGTTTTATTTATGTATATCACTGTACACTCCATGCTTTCAAACAGTTTTGATCACTGTATGTGCACAACCACGATGACAAATATCCGTCCCGACCGGGATTTGTACGTGTACCTGGCACCTCCAGGTTACAAGCCTCAGTCGATACGAAAGAGCCATCTGGGCCGGTCTACTGATGGAGAACAGCGCATGGCGATATTTCTCAATAAGGGATGACACGGAGCTTGATCAATGTGAGGATAAAGCTATACTTAGGGATAATATAGGCCTAAGATATTCTTATTAGCCTTGATGCTGATGGATGACATTCACAGCAAACACAAAACATTTGTATAACATTTATACAACTTTGGCACAACGTCTTCTACGTTGGTCCAACATTGTATAAATAGTATACAAATCCTTTTTTTTGCTGGGATATCGCGTGGGAAGGATCTCTATCTATATATATTAGGGTCTCATCGCGCTCAAAGCCGATCCTATTAGAAGACCTAGACATAGGGATTCTCCCTTTGCCCACTCACCACATTACGTGCATAATCTGATTTATATTTGGCTTTTAAATAGGAACTGGTATTGTAATTCAAAACTCAAAGTGAATAATCTTGATAGATAGTGGTATTTAACAGTCCGTTATGCCATAATTCAATATGCCATATGACGCATCAGGTGAGCCACGTATGTTAATCACCTCCTCCAGCTGGTGCGGGCCACGAATTTGAACAAAACACCAATTAAGTTATGACATGTTATGCGCGCTTAACCCTTTAACCGCCGGTGCCGCATATATTCGGGTTTTCATTTATTATTAGCACATTAAGTACCACTTTTTAAACATGTTAAAGATGAAATGTGACATCAATCAGCAATATTTGACAACAGTTGACCTCCATTTTGTCAAATCTGAATAATTTTCACTCACTTGAAGTTGTGGATCGCGTCAGCGAGACACAACTTTAAGTGGGTGAAAATTCAGATTGAATAATTTGGCGGTTAAAGGGTCAAACATGTTATGGTTGTTGTTCTCTCTATGGAAGCTGTACTGACTTTAAAACACCAGCAACACATACAGACTGTTAATCTTTTGGACACCGACTTCGACAGTAATAACTTGCATCACAAGTATTTAACAATTACATATCTTAAATTTGTGTCGCCGATAATAAATGTCGCAAATCCAGTTAATTTTCACCCATTTGGGTTTTGTGGATAGCGACAGCGAGGCACAACTTTAACTGGGCGAAAAACAGAGAGGCGCGGCTTTAGTGGTTTTGTCAAGTTGCAAAATCCGAGAAAAACTCGGAAATGTGTGGGTGTGTGAAGTCCCTACCCGGTTTTTTTTTTTTTTAATTTGTGTTTTTTGTTGTTTTTTTGTTGTATATTTCCCAAAAAACTGGCTAATCCGAGTTTTTCTTTTTTGGACGGGTATGAAATCAAAATGACGGGCAAAAATTGTCAAAAATGCACGGGCAGCTGTGCATAAATTGGGAACACGGGCAGTTGTCTAATCCTAGCTAAGACAGTGTGAACATCCTGAGAGACAATGACCCGTAAAAGCTGCACTGAAAAGCATGAAATTAGGACACTAAGATTTCGCTTTTTTAAAATTTGATTACATTTGAAGCGAGGAAAGCCTTTTCCCCTTGAATTCTATTAATACTCACCCACAAGACACAGGATGATGATCCAGTGCCAGTTTGCCTGTCTTAGACACTGGCCCAACATTTAGACCGCAATGGCTCAATTATATGTGTCTTATGGGAAAAAACACCAGGAAAAGTGTGCGCTCCGTAAATATCCTATTATAAGCTCTGTACAATAAACCATGATCACTTCCAAATCTCCTTCTCAGCGAAGAAGATTATGCTGACCTACTGCTGGTTTAATGTTGGCTCACCGTCTGCGACGCTGGCCCATCATTAAACCAGCACTAGGTCACGTCATGTGGTCAACGACCACAGCAGTCCTAATGGTTCCAAATCACACTGGCCCCAACACACAGTGAACCAAACCCAGCTCGACCAAGACACTGCAAACCAACCTATGCGGTCTAGCCCACCTTGTGGCAAAACACATATCTTGTTTGTCTCAACTCACAAGCCACTAGACCACTGTGGTACCAACTTAGTGAATGCCCAGCTGACCTTGCCTCAACCCATTGCGGCGCAAACAAAAGTGACCATGCTGTCCACGGCCCAACCCACTGCGGCACAACCAAATGTGACCCAGCTGTTCAGATCCTAACCCACTGCGGCGCTACCAAATGTGACCCAGCTGTTCAGATCCCAACCCACTGCGGCACAACCAAATGGGACCCAGCTGTCCACGGCTCAGCCCACTGCGGCGCTACCAAATGTGACCCAGCTGTTCAGATCCCAACCCACTGCGGCGCAACCAAATGTGACCCAGCTGTTCAGATCCTAACCCACTGCGGCGCAACCAAATGTGACCCAGCTGTTCAGATCCCAACCCACTGCGGCGCTACCAAATGTGACCCAGCTGTCCACGGCCCAACCCACTGCGGCGCTACCAAATGTGACCCAGCTGTTCAGATCTTAGCCCACTGCGGCGCTACCAAATGTGACCCAGCTGTTCAGATCCCAACCCACTGCGGCGCAACCAAATGTGACCCAGCTGTTCAGATCGTAACCTACTGCGGCGCTACCAAATGTGACCCAGCTGTTCAGTTTCTAACCCACTGCGGCGCAACCAAATGTGACCCAGCTGCTCAGATCCTAACCCACTGCGGCGCAACCAAATGTGACCCAGCTGTTTAGATCCCAACCCACTGCGGCGCTACCAAATGTGACCCAGCTGTTGAGATCATAACCCACTGCGGCGCTACCAAATGTGATCCAGCTGTTCAGATTCTAACCCACTGCGGCGCTACCAAATGTGACCCAGCTGTTCGGATCCTAACCCACTGCGGCGCAACCAAATGTGACCCAGCTGTTGAGATCATAACCCACTGCGGCGCTACCAAATGTGATCCAGCTGTTCAGATTCTAACCCACTGCGGCGCTACCAAATGTGATCCAGCTGTTCAGATCCTAACCCACTGCGGCGCTATCAAATGTGACCCAGCTGTCCACGGCCCAACCCACTGCGGCGCTACCAAATGTGATCCAGCTGTTCAGATTCTAACCCACTGCGGCGCAACCAAATGTGACCCAGCTGTCCACGGCCCAACCCACTGCGGCGCAACCAAATGTGACCCAGCTGTTCAGATTCCAACCCACTGCGGCGCTATCAAATGTGACCCAGCTGTCCACGGCCCAACCCACTGCGGCGCTACCAAATGTGACCCAGCTGTTCAGATCCCAACCCACTGCGGCACAACCAAATGTGACCCAGCTGTCCACGGCCCAACCCACTGCGGCGCAACCAAATGTGACCCAGCTGTTCAGATCCTAACCCACTGCGGCGCAACCAAATGTGACCCAGCTGTTTAGATCCCAACCCACTGCGGCGCTACCAAATGTAACCCAGCTGTCCACGGCCCAACCCACTGCGGCGCTACCAAATGTGACCCAGCTGTTCAGATCTTAGCCCACTGCGGCGCTACCAAATGTGACCCAGCTGTTCAGATCCCAACCCACTGCGGCACAACCAAATGTGACCCAGCTGTCCACGGCCCAACCCACTGCGGCGCTACCAAATGTGAATCAGCTGTTCAGATCTTAGCCCACTGCGGCGCTACCAAATGTGACCCAGCTGTTCAGATTCTACCCCACTGCGGCGCAACCAAATGTGACCCAGCTGTTCAAATCCCAACCCACTGCGGCACAACCAAATGTGACCCAGCTGTCCACGGCCCAACCCACTGCGGCGCAACCAAATGTGACCCAGCTGTTCAGATCCTAACCCACTGCGGCGCAACCAAATGTGACCCAGCTGTTTAGATCTTAACCCGCTGCGGCGCAACCAAATGTGACCCAGCTGTTCAGATCATAACCCACTGCGGCGCTACCAAATGTGATCCAGCTGTTCAGATTCTAACCCACTGCGGCGCTACCAAATGTGATCCAGCTGTTCAGATCCTAACCCACTGCGGCGCTATCAAATGTGACCCAGCTGTCCACGGCCCAACCCACTGCGGCGCTACCAAATGTGATCCAGCTGTTCAGATTCTAACCCACTGCGGCGCAACCAAATGTGACCCAGCTGTCCACGGCCCAACCCACTGCGGCGCAACCAAATGTGACCCAGCTGTTCAGATTCCAACCCACTGCGGCGCTATCAAATGTGACCCAGCTGTCCACGGCCCAACCCACTGCGGCGCTACCAAATGTGACCCAGCTGTTCAGATCCCAACCCACTGCGGCACAACCAAATGTGACCCAGCTGTCCACGGCCCAACCCACTGCGGCGCAACCAAATGTGACCCAGCTGTTCAGATCCTAACCCACTGCGGCGCAACCAAATGTGACCCAGCTGTTTAGATCCCAACCCACTGCGGCGCTACCAAATGTGACCCAGCTGTCCACGGCCCAACCCACTGCGGCGCTACCAAATGTGACCCAGCTGTTCAGATCTTAGCCCACTGCAGCGCAACCAAATGTGACCCAGCTGTTCAGATCCCAACCCACTGCGGCACAACCAAATGTGACCCAGCTGTCCACGGCCCAACCCACTGCGGCGCTACCAAATGTGAACCAGCTGTTCAGATCTTAGCCCACTGCGGCGCTACCAAATGTGACCCAGCTGTTCAGATTCTACCCCACTGCGGCGCAACCAAATGTGACCCAGCTGTTCAAATCCCAACCCACTGCGGCACAACCAAATGTGACCCAGCTGTCCACGGCCCAACCCACTGCGGCGCAACCAAATGTGACCCAGCTGTTCAGATCCTAACCCACTGCGGCGCAACCAAATGTGACCCAGCTGTTTAGATCTTAACCCGCTGCGGCGCAACCAAATGTGACCCAGCTGTTCAGATCCCAACCCACTGCGGCGCTACCAAATGTGACCCAGCTGTTCAGATTCTAACCTACTGCGGCGCAATCAAATGTGACCCAGCTGTTCAGATCCTAACCCACTGTGGCGCAACCAAATGTGACCCAGCTGTTCAGATCCCAACCCACTGCGGCGCAACCAAATGTGACCCAGCTGTCCACGGCCCAACCCACTGCGGCGCAACCAAATGTGACCCAGCTGTTCAGATCCTAACCTAATGCGGCGCTACCAAATGTGACCCAGCTGTTCAGATCTTAGCCCACTGCGGCGCTACCAAATGTGACCCAGCTGTTCAGATCCCAACCCACTGCGGCACAGCCAAATGGGACCCAGCTGTCCACGGCTCAGCCCACTGCGGCGCTACCAAATGTGACCCAGCTGTTCAGATCCCAACCCACTGCGGCACAACCAAATGTGACCCAGCTGTCCACGGCCCAACCCACTGCGGCGCAACCAAATGTGAACCAGCTGTTCAGATCTTAGCCCACTGCGGCGCTACCAAATGTGACCCAGCTGTTCAGATTCTACCCCACTGCGGCGCAACCAAATGTGACCCAGCTGTTCAAATCCCAACCCACTGCGGCACAACCAAATGTGACCCAGCTGTCCACGGCCCAACCCACTGCGGCGCAACCAAATGTGACCCAGCTGTTCAGATCCTAACCCACTGCGGCGCAACCAAATGTGACCCAGCTGTTTAGATCTTAACCCGCTGCGGCGCAACCAAATGTGACCCAGCTGTTCAGATCCCAACCCACTGCGGCGCTACCAAATGTGACCCAGCTGTTCAGATTCTAACCTACTGCGGCGCAATCAAATGTGACCCAGCTGTTCAGATCCTAACCCACTGTGGCGCAACCAAATGTGACCCAGCTGTTCAGATCCCAACCCACTGCGGCGCAACCAAATGTGACCCAGCTGTCCACGGCCCAACCCACTGCGGCGCAACCAAATGTGACCCAGCTGTTCAGATCCTAACCTAATGCGGCGCTACCAAATGTGACCCAGCTGTTCAGATTTTAGCCCACTGCGGCGCTACCAAATGTGACCCAGCTGTTCAGATCCCAACCCACTGCGGCACAGCCAAATGGGACCCAGCTGTCCACGGCTCAGCCCACTGCGGCGCTACCAAATGTGACCCAGCTGTTCAGATCCCAACCCACTGCGGCACAACCAAATGTGACCCAGCTGTCCACGGCCCAACCCACTGCGGCGCAACCAAATGTGACCCAGCTGTTCAGATCCTAACCCACTGCGGCGCAACCAAATGTGACCCAGCTGTTCAGATCCCAACCCACTGCGGCGCTACCAAATGTGACCCAGCTGTCCACGGCCCAACCCACTGCGGCGCTACCAAATGTGACCCAGCTGTTCAGATCTTAGCCCACTGCGGCGCTACCAAATGTGACCCAGCTGTTCAGATCCCAGCCCACTGCGGCGCAACCAAATGTGACCCAGCTGTTCAGATCATAACCTACTGCGGCGCTACCAAATGTGACCCAGCTGTTCAGTTTCTAACCAACTGCGGCGCAACCAAATGTGACCCAGCTGCTCAGATCCTAACCCACTGCGGCGCAACCAAATGTGACCCAGCTGTTTAGATCCCAACCCACTGCGGCGCTACGAAAGGTGACCCAGCTGTTGAGATCATAACCCACTGCGGCGCTACCAAATGTGATCCAGCTGTTCAGATTCTAACCCACTGCGGCGCTACCAAATGTGACCCAGCTGTTCGGATCTTAACCCACTGCGGCGCAACCAAATGTGACCCAGCTGTTGAGATCATAACCCACTGCGGCGCTACCAAATGTGATCCAGCTGTTCAGATTCTAACCCACTGCGGCGCTACCAAATGTGATCAAGCTGTTCAGATTCTAACCCACTGCGGCGCAACCAAATGTGACCCAGCTGTTCAGATCCCAACCCACTGCGGCGCAACCAAATGTGACCCAGCTGTCCACGGCCCAACCCACTGCGGCGCAACCAAATGTGACCCAGCTGTTCAGATCCTAACCTAATGCGGCGCTACCAAATGTGACCCAGCTGTTCAGATCTTAGCCCACTGCGGCGCTACCAAATGTGACCCAGCTGTTCAGATCCCAACCCACTGCGGCGCAACCAAATGTGACCCAGCTGTCCACGGCCCAACCCACTGCGGCGCTACCAAATGTGACCCAGCTGTTCAGATCTTAGCCCACTGCAGCGCAACCAAATGTGACCCAGCTGTTCAGATCCCAACCCACTGCGGCACAACCAAATGTGACCCAGCTGTCCACGGCCCAACCCACTGCGGCGCTACCAAATGTGAACCAGCTGTTCAGATCTTAGCCCACTGCGGCGCTACCAAATGTGACCCAGCTGTTCAGATTCTACCCCACTGCGGCGCAACCAAATGTGACCCAGCTGTTCAAATCCCAACCCACTGCGGCACAACCAAATGTGACCCAGCTGTCCACGGCCCAACCCACTGCGGCGCAACCAAATGTGACCCAGCTGTTCAGATCCTAACCCACTGCGGCGCAACCAAATGTGACCCAGCTGTTTAGATCTTAACCCGCTGCGGCGCAACCAAATGTGACCCAGCTGTTCAGATCCCAACCCACTGCGGCGCTACCAAATGTGACCCAGCTGTTCAGATTCTAACCTACTGCGGCGCAATCAAATGTGACCCAGCTGTTCAGATCCTAACCCACTGTGGCGCAACCAAATGTGACCCAGCTGTTCAGATCCCAACCCACTGCGGCGCAACCAAATGTGACCCAGCTGTCCACGGCCCAACCCACTGCGGCGCAACCAAATGTGACCCAGCTGTTCAGATCCTAACCTAATGCGGCGCTACCAAATGTGACCCAGCTGTTCAGATCTTAGCCCACTGCGGCGCTACCAAATGTGACCCAGCTGTTCAGATCCCAACCCACTGCGGCACAGCCAAATGGGACCCAGCTGTCCACGGCTCAGCCCACTGCGGCGCTACCAAATGTGACCCAGCTGTTCAGATCCCAACCCACTGCGGCACAACCAAATGTGACCCAGCTGTCCACGGCCCAACCCACTGCGGCGCAACCAAATGTGAACCAGCTGTTCAGATCTTAGCCCACTGCGGCGCTACCAAATGTGACCCAGCTGTTCAGATTCTACCCCACTGCGGCGCAACCAAATGTGACCCAGCTGTTCAAATCCCAACCCACTGCGGCACAACCAAATGTGACCCAGCTGTCCACGGCCCAACCCACTGCGGCGCAACCAAATGTGACCCAGCTGTTCAGATCCTAACCCACTGCGGCGCAACCAAATGTGACCCAGCTGTTTAGATCTTAACCCGCTGCGGCGCAACCAAATGTGACCCAGCTGTTCAGATCCCAACCCACTGCGGCGCTACCAAATGTGACCCAGCTGTTCAGATTCTAACCTACTGCGGCGCAATCAAATGTGACCCAGCTGTTCAGATCCTAACCCACTGTGGCGCAACCAAATGTGACCCAGCTGTTCAGATCCCAACCCACTGCGGCGCAACCAAATGTGACCCAGCTGTCCACGGCCCAACCCACTGCGGCGCAACCAAATGTGACCCAGCTGTTCAGATCCTAACCTAATGCGGCGCTACCAAATGTGACCCAGCTGTTCAGATTTTAGCCCACTGCGGCGCTACCAAATGTGACCCAGCTGTTCAGATCCCAACCCACTGCGGCACAGCCAAATGGGACCCAGCTGTCCACGGCTCAGCCCACTGCGGCGCTACCAAATGTGACCCAGCTGTTCAGATCCCAACCCACTGCGGCACAACCAAATGTGACCCAGCTGTCCACGGCCCAACCCACTGCGGCGCAACCAAATGTGACCCAGCTGTTCAGATCCTAACCCACTGCGGCGCAACCAAATGTGACCCAGCTGTTCAGATCCCAACCCACTGCGGCGCTACCAAATGTGACCCAGCTGTCCACGGCCCAACCCACTGCGGCGCTACCAAATGTGACCCAGCTGTTCAGATCTTAGCCCACTGCGGCGCTACCAAATGTGACCCAGCTGTTCAGATCCCAGCCCACTGCGGCGCAACCAAATGTGACCCAGCTGTTCAGATCATAACCTACTGCGGCGCTACCAAATGTGACCCAGCTGTTCAGTTTCTAACCAACTGCGGCGCAACCAAATGTGACCCAGCTGCTCAGATCCTAACCCACTGCGGCGCAACCAAATGTGACCCAGCTGTTTAGATCCCAACCCACTGCGGCGCTACGAAAGGTGACCCAGCTGTTGAGATCATAACCCACTGCGGCGCTACCAAATGTGATCCAGCTGTTCAGATTCTAACCCACTGCGGCGCTACCAAATGTGACCCAGCTGTTCGGATCCTAACCCACTGCGGCGCAACCAAATGTGACCCAGCTGTTGAGATCATAACCCACTGCGGCGCTACCAAATGTGATCCAGCTGTTCAGATTCTAACCCACTGCGGCGCTACCAAATGTGATCAAGCTGTTCAGATTCTAACCCACTGCGGCGCAACCAAATGTGACCCAGCTGTCCACGGCCCAACCCACTGCGGCGCAACCAAATGTGACCCAGCTGTTCAGATCCTAACCCACTGCGGCGCAACCAAATGTGACCCAGCTGTTCAGATTCCAACCCACTGCGGCGCTATCAAATGTGACCCAGCTGTCCACGGCCCAACCCACTGCGGCGCTACCAAATGTGACCCAGCTGTTCAGATCCCAACCCACTGCGGCACAACCAAATGTGACCCAGCTGTCCACGGCCCAACCCACTGCGGCGCAACCAAATGTGACCCAGCTGTTCAGATCTTAGCCCACTGCGGCGCTACCAAATGTGACCCAGCTGTTCAGATCCCAGCCCACTGCGGCGCAACCAAATGTGACCCAGCTGTTCAGATCATAACCTACTGCGGCGCTACCAAATGTGACCCAGCTGTTCAATTTCTAACCCACTGCGGCGCAACCAAATGTGACCCAGCTGCTCAGATCCTAACCCACTGCGGCGCAACCAAATGTGACCCAGCTGTTTAGATCCCAACCCACTGCGGCGCTACGAAAGGTGACCCAGCTGTTGAGATCATAACCCACTGCGGCGCTACCAAATGTGATCCAGCTGTTCAGATTCTAACCCACTGCGGCGCTACCAAATGTGACCCAGCTGTTCGGATCCTAACCCACTGCGGCGCAACCAAATGTGACCCAGCTGTTGAGATCATAACCCACTGCGGCGCTACCAAATGTGATCCAGCTGTTCAGATTCTAACCCACTGCGGCGCTACCAAATGTGATCAAGCTGTTCAGATTCTAACCCACTGCGGCGCAACCAAATGTGACCCAGCTGTCCACGGCCCAACCCACTGCGGCGCAACCAAATGTGACCCAGCTGTTCAGATCCTAACCCACTGCGGCGCAACCAAATGTGACCCAGCTGTTCAGATTCCAACCCACTGCGGCGCTATCAAATGTGACCCAGCTGTCCACGGCCCAACCCACTGCGGCGCTACCAAATGTGACCCAGCTGTTCAGATCCCAACCCACTGCGGCACAACCAAATGTGACCCAGCTGTCCACGGCCCAACCCACTGCGGCGCAACCAAATGTGACCCAGCTGTTCAGATCCTAACCCACTGCGGCGCAACCAAATGTGACCCAGCTGTTTAGATCTTAACCCGCTGCGGCGCAACCAAATGTGACCCAGCTGTTCAGATCCCAACCCACTGCGGCGCTACCAAATGTGACCCAGCTGTTCAGATCTTAGCCCACTGCAGCGCAACCAAATGTGACCCAGCTGTTCAGATCCCAACCCACTGCGGCACAACCAAATGTGACCCAGCTGTCCACGGCCCAACCCACTGCGGCGCTACCAAATGTGAACCAGCTGTTCAGATCTTAGCCCACTGCGGCGCTACCAAATGTGACCCAGCTGTTCAGATTCTACCCCACTGCGGCGCAACCAAATGTGACCCAGCTGTTCAAATCCCAACCCACTGCGGCACAACCAAATGTGACCCAGCTGTCCACGGCCCAACCCACTGCGGCGCAACCAAATGTGACCCAGCTGTTCAGATCCTAACCCACTGCGGCGCAACCAAATGTGACCCAGCTGTTTAGATCTTAACCCGCTGCGGCGCAACCAAATGTGACCCAGCTGTTCAGATCCCAACCCACTGCGGCGCTACCAAATGTGACCCAGCTGTTCAGATTCTAACCTACTGCGGCGCAATCAAATGTGACCCAGCTGTTCAGATCCTAACCCACTGTGGCGCAACCAAATGTGACCCAGCTGTTCAGATCCCAACCCACTGCGGCGCAACCAAATGTGACCCAGCTGTCCACGGCCCAACCCACTGCGGCGCAACCAAATGTGACCCAGCTGTTCAGATCCTAACCTAATGCGGCGCTACCAAATGTGACCCAGCTGTTCAGATCTTAGCCCACTGCGGCGCTACCAAATGTGACCCAGCTGTTCAGATCCCAACCCACTGCGGCACAGCCAAATGGGACCCAGCTGTCCACGGCTCAGCCCACTGCGGCGCTACCAAATGTGACCCAGCTGTTCAGATCCCAACCCACTGCGGCACAACCAAATGTGACCCAGCTGTCCACGGCCCAACCCACTGCGGCGCAACCAAATGTGACCCAGCTGTTCAGATCCTAACCCACTGCGGCGCAACCAAATGTGACCCAGCTGTTCAGATCCCAACCCACTGCGGCGCTACCAAATGTGACCCAGCTGTCCACGGCCCAACCCACTGCGGCGCTACCAAATGTGACCCAGCTGTTCAGATCTTAGCCCACTGCGGCGCTACCAAATGTGACCCAGCTGTTCAGATCCCAGCCCACTGCGGCGCAACCAAATGTGACCCAGCTGTTCAGATCATAACCTACTGCGGCGCTACCAAATGTGACCCAGCTGTTCAGTTTCTAACCAACTGCGGCGCAACCAAATGTGACCCAGCTGCTCAGATCCTAACCCACTGCGGCGCAACCAAATGTGACCCAGCTGTTTAGATCCCAACCCACTGCGGCGCTACGAAAGGTGACCCAGCTGTTGAGATCATAACCCACTGCGGCGCTACCAAATGTGATCCAGCTGTTCAGATTCTAACCCACTGCGGCGCTACCAAATGTGACCCAGCTGTTCGGATCCTAACCCACTGCGGCGCAACCAAATGTGACCCAGCTGTTGAGATCATAACCCACTGCGGCGCTACCAAATGTGATCCAGCTGTTCAGATTCTAACCCACTGCGGCGCTACCAAATGTGATCAAGCTGTTCAGATTCTAACCCACTGCGGCGCAACCAAATGTGACCCAGCTGTCCACGGCCCAACCCACTGCGGCGCAACCAAATGTGACCCAGCTGTTCAGATCCTAACCCACTGCGGAGCAACCAAATGTGACCCAGCTGTTCAGATTCCAACCCACTGCGGCGCTATCAAATGTGACCCAGCTGTCCACGGCCCAACCCACTGCGGCGCTACCAAATGTGACCCAGCTGTTCAGATCCCAACCCACTGCGGCACAACCAAATGTGACCCAGCTGTCCACGGCCCAACCCACTGCGGCGCAACCAAATGTGACCCAGCTGTTCAGATCTTAGCCCACTGCGGCGCTACCAAATGTGACCCAGCTGTTCAGATCCCAGCCCACTGCGGCGCAACCAAATGTGACCCAGCTGTTCAGATCATAACCTACTGCGGCGCTACCAAATGTGACCCAGCTGTTCAATTTCTAACCCACTGCGGCGCAACCAAATGTGACCCAGCTGCTCAGATCCTAACCCACTGCGGCGCAACCAAATGTGACCCAGCTGTTTAGATCCCAACCCACTGCGGCGCTACGAAAGGTGACCCAGCTGTTGAGATCATAACCCACTGCGGCGCTACCAAATGTGATCCAGCTGTTCAGATTCTAACCCACTGCGGCGCTACCAAATGTGACCCAGCTGTTCGGATCCTAACCCACTGCGGCGCAACCAAATGTGACCCAGCTGTTGAGATCATAACCCACTGCGGCGCTACCAAATGTGATCCAGCTGTTCAGATTCTAACCCACTGCGGCGCTACCAAATGTGATCAAGCTGTTCAGATTCTAACCCACTGCGGCGCAACCAAATGTGACCCAGCTGTCCACGGCCCAACCCACTGCGGCGCAACCAAATGTGACCCAGCTGTTCAGATCCTAACCCACTGCGGCGCAACCAAATGTGACCCAGCTGTTCAGATTCCAACCCACTGCGGCGCTATCAAATGTGACCCAGCTGTCCACGGCCCAACCCACTGCGGCGCTACCAAATGTGACCCAGCTGTTCAGATCCCAACCCACTGCGGCACAACCAAATGTGACCCAGCTGTCCACGGCCCAACCCACTGCGGCGCAACCAAATGTGACCCAGCTGTTCAGATCCTAACCCACTGCGGCGCAACCAAATGTGACCCAGCTGTTCAGATCCCAACCCACTGCGGCGCTACCAAATGTGACCCAGCTGTCCACGGCCCAACCCACTGCGGCGCTACCAAATGTGACCCAGCTGTTCAGATCTTAGCCCACTGCGGCGCTACCAAATGTGACCCAGCTGTTCAGATCCCAACCCACTGCGGCACAACCAAATGTGACCCAGCTGTCCACGGCCCAACCCACTGCGGCGCAACCAAATGTGACCCAGCTGCTAAGATCCTAACCCACTGCGGCGCAACCAAATGTGACCCAGCTGTTTAGATCCCAACCCACTGCGGCGCTACGAAAGGTGACCCAGCTGTTGAGATCATAACCCACTGCGGCGCTACCAAATGTGATCCAGCTGTTCAGATTCTAACCCACTGCGGCGCTACCAAATGTGACCCAGCTGTTCGGATCCTAACCCACTGCGGCGCAACCAAATGTGACCCAGCTGTTGAGATCATAACCCACTGCGGCGCTACCAAATGTGATCCAGCTGTTCAGATTCTAACCCACTGCGGCGCTACCAAATGTGATCAAGCTGTTCAGATTCTAACCCACTGCGGCGCAACCAAATGTGACCCAGCTGTCCACGGCCCAACCCACTGCGGCGCAACCAAATGTGACCCAGCTGTTCAGATCCTAACCCACTGCGGCGCAACCAAATGTGACCCAGCTGTTCAGATTCCAACCCACTGCGGCGCTATCAAATGTGACCCAGCTGTCCACGGCCCAACCCACTGCGGCGCTACCAAATGTGACCCAGCTGTTCAGATCCCAACCCACTGCGGCACAACCAAATGTGACCCAGCTGTCCACGGCCCAACCCACTGCGGCGCAACCAAATGTGACCCAGCTGTTCAGATCCTAACCCACTGCGGCGCAACCAAATGTGACCCAGCTGTTCAGATCCCAACCCACTGCGGCGCTACCAAATGTGACCCAGCTGTCCACGGCCCAACCCACTGCGGCGCTACCAAATGTGACCCAGCTGTTCAGATCTTAGCCCACTGCGGCGCTACCAAATGTGACCCAGCTGTTCAGATCCCAACCCACTGCGGCACAACCAAATGTGACCCAGCTGTCCACGGCCCAACCCACTGCGGCGCTACCAAATGTGAACCAGCTGTTCAGATCTTAGCCCACTGCGGCGCTACCAAATGTGACCCAGCTGTTCAGATTCTACCCCACTGCGGCGCAACCAAATGTGACCCAGCTGTTCAAATCCCAACCCACTGCGGCACAACCAAATGTGACCCAGCTGTCCACGGCCCAACCCACTGCGGCGCAACCAAATGTGACCCAGCTGTTCAGATCCTAACCCACTGCGGCGCAACCAAATGTGACCCAGCTGTTCAGATCCCAACCCACTGCGGCGCTACCAAATGTGACCCAGCTGTTCAGATTCTAACCTACTGCGGCGCAATCAAATGTGACCCAGCTGTTCAGATCCTAACCCACTGTGGCGCAACCAAATGTGACCCAGCTGTTCAGATCCCAACCCACTGCGGCGCAACCAAATGTGACCCAGCTGTCCACGGCCCAACCCACTGCGGCGCAACCAAATGTGACCCAGCTGTTCAGATCCTAACCTACTGCGGCGCTAACAAATGTGACCCAGCTGTTTAGATTCTAACCTACTGCGGCGCAATCAAATGTGACCTAGCTGTTCAGATCATAACCCACTGTGGCGCAACCAAATGTGACCCAGCTGTTCAGATCCCAACCCACTGCGGCACAGCAAAATGTGACCAAGCTGTTGAGATCATTACCCACTGCAGCGCCACCAAATGTGACCCAGCTGTTCAGATCCCAACCCATTGCGGCGCAACCAAATGTGACCCAGCTGTTCAGATCCTAACCTACTGCGGCGCTACCAAATGTGACCCAGCTGTTCAGATTCTAACCTACTGCGGCGCTACCAAATGTGACCCAGCTGTTCAGATCCCAACCCACTGCGGCGCAACCAAAAATACCGTGCAAGCACTCAAATACCCCTCCGCTGATGCAGTGACTCTATATATGCCAGGTTTCAAAGCAATTAATTGAAAATCAGAACGATTTATTAAATTGTGTCTGGAGGACAGTGTCATCTCAATCATCTCACCATCCTCAGGAGGTTTTCCTGGCCCAGTTTAGCCTATATGTGCACAAAGGTGGCCTAAAGCCCGATTCATTTCATTTTTCCTGGTCGTGCATTTTACCAATTTTGTCGTCAACAGCACTGTTTGTTGCTCATGATTTTTTCCCAGTAACCACTGATAACTATTCCGAACACTAGGAAAATATGCTATACCTTGCTCTGCCGAGAGTATCAAGTGGTTTTAAAGTATTGTAAATTAAAGTAGATTTTAAATTTAGATTTGTGCTGGGATGGGCTCCGGCATTGTCACTCAATGCTACGTCGCTCTGGAGACTTGCTTTCTTGTTATGGTGGATCGCTGTAATAACAATGGTATATGGATAGCATCATGCACAACTGGGCTAACCCACGTTAAAAAATAATGAAAATATATGTCATTGATAGCAATAACTTTATCAATATACGAGTTTCACATTCAGGGTTTGACCATTTGGTCACTGATTTTGTTACCTTTTTGTGTTAATTTGTATTTATTCGTTTCATCCTGTACTTCATGTTGCAGCGCGATTTCTTCTCAAAATCGTCAAAATGTGGGTTAGCCCACTTGTGCATGATGCCATCCATATATGAGTCTACACCCAATCCACCAAGAATGATATATACCTGATATATAAAATGATATATACGGATGACAGAAAAACTTCTGTCATCCGTATATATCATACTTGGTGTATTGGGTGTAGACCCATATATACCATTGTTATTACAGCGATCCATCATAAAAAACAAACAAATCTCCAGGCCAAACCCAGCCAGTAGGACAGGGGTGAGTGCTCTATATTTTGGTCAGGTCCCTCTCTCCAATGTGAGTCCTATTCACACCTGAGATCCTAGATCCGGACAAACGCAATCCGTCTTCATCAGGACGACACGAGAGTGACATGTCAAAGCGAACCGGAATTTAATCAACTTACTGCACTTACACTGGAGTGAACCACCTCCCTGAAAACACTAGACGCTAGCCCAATGCTGGGGAAATGTTGTGACAGCGTCTGCGACGCTGTCACAACATTTCCCAGCATTGGGTTAACATCTAATGTTTCTTCGGATTGCAGTTGTCGATTTGAGATCATCACGATTAGACTGCTTCACAAAGAGTGCGATGGCGTGGTCTTTATCTGTTTATAAATACGAGGCAAACGGATCAATTTACTTGATTAAGCCGTCTCTGAATCTAATTGACAATAAATGTGAGGTTCATACTGATCTGCAACGGACGCTGGCTTAGGTGGGCCGAGATCACAGATTTTCACCGATATATACTCTATGTTCTCTCCGTTGTCCGACTGGTACAGTGGTGGGCGGGGGCCCTAGGGTAGTGGTTAGCACCGCTGCCTTTCACGCCAGAGTCCGGGGTTCGGTTCCCGGTCTCGGCGGTTTGAAAGGAACAAAATTGTTTCTTCCCCATCCACGTGTGAAAGTTAGTATTGTGGGGAGCCTCCGTGACCGAGAGGTAGCGTGCTCGGCCTCAGACCGCCAGGGCTCGAATTTCGATTCCTGTGTCTGGAGGACAGTGTCATCTCAATCATCTCACCATCCTCAGGAGGTTCTCCTGGCCCAGTTTAGCCTATATGTGCACAAAGGTGGCCTAAAGCCCGATTCATTTCATTTCATTTTTTTGGTACAGTGGTTAAAGCTGCCTGCTTGGAAAGTTGGAGATCACAGGTTCGAGGCCCACTCTGGCACTCGGAGTTTCAAAGGAACATAATGTTTCTTCCCCGCTCACTCGTAGAGATCATAGTGCGGAGGCTCCGTGACCCAGGGCTCAAATTTCGAATCCTGTGTCTGAAGGATAGTGTCATCTCATTAATCTCACCATCCTGCACAAAGGTGGCCTAAAACACCTTTAATTTATTCATTCCGTTGTCAGACCTCTAACTCATGACGGGTAGGCCTATATATCTATGTCTATGTTGACCATTACGACAGATCAAGAGATCTGGATGTATATTATGTATAGGATGAAGCCCGAGGAACTCTACATTCTTAGCTGTGACAAAGGCCGAGGCCGAGGCTTTTTCCACAGCTAAGAATGTAGAGCTCCGAGGGTTTTATCTGACGTAAAACACATCCGACCATAATGAGGATCCGTCTTAATCAACAGCTTGGTCACACCTGACTGATTATAGTTTCATTAGGCCTACCATGATAATAGGTCTGTACTTGGTTAACAATAACTCCCCATTACCGGCTTAGAATATAGTGGTCGGATAAAGGAAATAATGTAATGGTGTGATTTAAATATTAAATATGCCACCGGGGTAGTATGAGTCACATAATCATATTAACGACCCGCATAGCACTAATGAAAACAATAGGCGCATCCCACTGAAATACAACTCTGGCACTAATCTTTACTTTCAAACTGGGCGCACGAGGTTGTTGTGACGTTGAATCAACGTTATCGACGTTGATTCAACGCAACAACCTCGTGTCTCTAGTGGGTAACCTTATATTAGAAATGAAAATATTTTACATTTCAGAAAAATAAGATACGATAGATCAATGTTACTGTCGTGGGTGGCTTGGGGCGCGTGCAACAAGCTTCCGTAAATTATTGTGCTCGTAAATGAATTTCACAGCAAACGTCATGTTCTCCAATAAAAAAGGCGAATTGGAAAAATTCCGTTAAAAAATGTTAACAATAATATATCGAGACACATCTCATCTTCCCAAATGATCAGAATTTAAAATTATGGATTATTTAAGATCATGTTACCGCAATCATATAAGCCTACTACTCAACATCGCCATTCTGCTGGATGAATGATTATTATGAATGAATACATGAATACATGAATAAATAAACGAATTATTGAATGAATTATTGAATGAATTATTGAATGAATAGATGAATGAATGAATGAATGAATAAATGAATGAATGAATGAATGAATGAATGAATGAATGAATGAATGAATGAATGAATGAATGAATGAATGAATGAATGAATGAATGAATGAATGAATGAATGAATAAAGGAATGAATAAATGAAAGAAAGAAAGAATGAATAAATAAATGAATAAATGAATGAATGAATGAATTAATGAATGAATGAATGAATGAATGAATGAATGAATGAATGAATGAATGAATGAATGAATGAATGAATGAATGATGGAGTAATTAGGTACATGTATAGCATGTCACTGCAATTTGTTGTATTACTCACTTTATGATTCATATCCGTTAATGTTTTGCGTACAATATCTGCCCGGCTCTCACCAAGTAGTACATCATACATAAGGATAATTTTCACCGACTAGCTGGTATTCCTAGCAAAAGCCGTGATTTTATGTTGCGTCATCAGAATCTGACATCGAAAGACTTTTAAAAATGGTCCCCACACTAAAACAATTAAAATATTTCAAAAGGCCGTGGACACATAACATGGGTATTCAAATGAAGCGGAGAGAGTAATTAAGACATTTATTGTGATTTCAAATTAAAAAAAACACTCCATGGTTTATACAGAAATATTGCAGCGTTGTATGGGTTGAGGTGGTCATCTTCTATCGCGTTAGCCGAGAGTGACAGTGTGGTATTAGTCAGATTTGGCGAGAAAGAAGCCAGTCGTAAGCGAGCATGTGTGAGCTGCCCCCAAGCTCATGACCATACTTTGCTGGTAATCACCTTGGTCGTATCGCTGGCCGTGCGGGGATTATGGTACTTTCTAACTCAGAGAAAGGTCTGGCATAGTTGTTTTATCCAGATTGTACATATCCCAGCCAGCGCGATACATTGACCCCATGTTGGTTCAATGTTGGACCAGCGTTACAGACGGTGGTCAAACATTGAGGGAGCATCGGGTCAGTGAAGTTTTTGCCTCCTTTCCACACCCACCCCTCCCCCTCTACACTAAAGTGTAGAGGGGGTTGGGTGGGTGTGGAAAGGAGGTACTTATGTTTTTTGTCATCAAAGCCGTTATTTGAGCGTAAACGGAACAATAGGCATCGCTATCAGTGGAAGTAACTGGCTCTGATTAAGTACGTCTGCGATGGAAATCTACGCACTGAGCCGCAAAGAAAACAACTGCTTTGATGTCGTGAAGTAAATATATTAGCATGCTGGAGCGGGTGCTTTTAGCGTGATCCATTAAGGTATTAATCTACGGTGGCGGTGAGCAAGCATCTGCGACAGCAATGTCACTTTTTGTAAAATACATGATACTATTATTCTGAAACATGGTGAAGGGAAGAGTTATGAGGCATAAAAGAATAAAGACATCAAAGGAAGACCACGCTGTACTATATCAAATGATTGTGGCATGTATTATGCAATTAATTGGCGTTGACATTCCAAAGCAGTGGCAGTTATTTCATGAACATTCGCTGTCCCTCTCAGAACATTTCATAAATAATTAGTCACATGTTCGAGGCACAGCCTTTTACGTCTGACTTGCTCACATCAAAGTCACATCCCGACGCAAGTAATGAGGGAAATAAGGAGACGATGTCGCTAAATCCCTAACAACATCAGGACTGTAATCCTTACAACCGCTACAATGGAATGTTTTTGTATAAACCATGGATAAATGTTTTAGTTAGGTGTTTCCGATTTATTTGAATACCCATGTTATGTGTCTACGACCATTATATAAGTTTACTTCGTGCATTGCAAGGGTAGACTTTAGACGTGAGCGGTGAAAGAGTATTTATTTATTTGCCATCAACACAAAAAAAAACAATTACAATTTATTTGTCTCACATAATCATGTAAACAGTAACAGTAAAAATCGTTCGTTTTGGTAAAAATTGATGGCCGGGCCACCAGAAGCAGACATACAGTACATGTACCGTATTATCTATACAAGTCTGGTAGTCCACAATGTATATAATACTTCAATAAAATATAACAATAATCATAATAATAAAATAAAAAATAAAATCAGGTTAATTGCAATTTACCGGGCAAAAAATGGCCGGTTGCACATACAAGTGTGACATTTGCATGTCCCCGACCAAGAACACTTATTATTCACATCGAAATCACATAATAAGTTATCATAATAACAATAAAGACGACTTTTCAAAACATACAAAGATTCACTGCTTCTTATATCCTGTGGAAGATTGTTCCACAGGGGCACAACTCTGTTGAAGTAGGATTGTCTGAACGACGTTGTTTTTGAGAGCCTAGGGCGAAAGATGCAATTTGAGCTGGTTGAACGAAGAGATTTGTCGGGTAAATTCTTGTCTAAAAAATCCTCTAATTGTACTGCGTATAGTCCATGTAAACATTTAAAGGAGAAAATTAGATCTGCACAATCTCATCGAAATGACAGCTGTAGCAGATTAAGTGTGGTACATCCCTCACTGTATTTTACATCGCGATATTGCTGTATATGGTGTGTATATGCTCGTTGAATAGATACTAATTCTGCATTTCATTGAAATTAAATGGAGACCAGACTGTAGAACAGTGTTCAAGATTACTGCGAACAAGTGTACTATACAGATAAAAAGTAACATTTATAGGAGCTTTGTAACCCACTGATCGTTTTATCATCCACATCATTCTGTTACATTTTGATACGAATGTATTTATATGAGAATTCCATGTCAAATCACTAGTTACAAATCACTAGCATATCATTCATAACTAATAGAAATAACATAGGTCCACCGTAAACCCTTTCAGGGCGGAGACCGTCTTTAGACGTCAAATCTCACGTCTGAAGTCAAGACGTCAGAATGATAATATCGTCGAAAGAGCTGACTAAGACTTTTAAGATGATTTAAAATTAAAAAGTCATTCGATCTCCATGGTTTATACACAAATATATCAGTGTTGTGATGGTTAAGGTGATCACAGGTTGACTGGGGCGCTTTAAAAAATGTCACTCCATAGGCCTATATGGTACGAACGGGCAGCACAATTTAAGGGACGAACCGGTATATTTTCAGACTTTTTTTCTGTGAAATAAATACTAGTCTGAAGGACATGTTGTAAATCAATAGTTGATGGCCTTTTAAAAAAAATGTTGATCCTCGCCTCGCTTGAAATCATTAAGTGCCCCTTAAATTTCCGAAGCGTCGTTTTGCTCGGCTCTTTAACCTCCAGATGAAGTATTTGCCTAGTTTAGGATACAATTTTTTTTACACAGCTGTCTGTGGAAACAAAATGGCGATCAGTGTGACTGGGCCTACGGCGAAGTAAATGAGTTAGGCGGCCCAGTGACGGTGGTGAGGGTGATAAAATATTCGCGATTGGTCAGAGTGATAGGTCGGATAAATGAATATATATTTTATTTCATTAAAGCTACACAAGCAGGCTCAAATTATCAAAGAATCAGTATTTTTATTTTCGCTTCTTAATATGACCATATGATGTAAACATGTAAAGTTTTAATGTTTTTGTGTTGAACATTCACCAGTTAAGCGAGATATAAAGACAAAGTTCCCGATTTCTTATTTTGGACATGCATGTCCTAAATAAGAACAACATGAATTTCCTCAGGATTTCTTGATGATTTCAGCCTAAGTGTGTCGCTTTAAACAACGTCCATCTCATATGTAGATAACAGTTATTTGAAATATGATTATTTATTATTGTGACATCTGCAGTGTAACACAAAACGGTAGTTCTATCTTCTTTCCATGTAAAACTGTTTGCTGCATATGGAGATAGAAATGTATCAACTTGATTAAAATACGGTGTTGCATCGCAAGCGTGTCGATTGTGATAATTACATTTCTTGATTCATTTTGATTCACGCATCTCCAGAGTAAAAATGAAACGTTAAACCAATGCTGGAGTAATGTTGGCCCACCGTCGTAGAGGGTGGGCCAGCATTGGGTCAACGTGTCGTGTTTGTTGGGATACAGAGCGTGGATCGGGGACATACCCTGGTGTCATAAACTCTGTGATCAAACTGGCCAATTTCAAGTCATCTATTTATTATTGGTTATCTGTCACGTAGGCGGTAAATGACCCGACTTGAAACCTACAACGCTGAAATATGTTGGTGAAAAAGAAAAAAGAGAAAAACTCTGAAGTGGGTGGGTGGGTCAAGTCCTAACTCGGATTTTTTTTGAAATTTTGTGTGTTTTTTGTGTTTTGGTGTTGTTTTCATGTTATAAAAAAATGGGTAGGGAGTGGGTGGGTGGTGTCTGATCAATCAAAGTTTTTCTCAGATTTTTTGCTTTTTTCAAACTTGATAAGACCCCTTAGCCATGGAGGCCAAAGGGTATTTTAAATTTTAAATCATCATTGTAAATGTCTTAGCTAGAGGTCTTGTGATGTTAAACAAAATGGATTGGATTGGCCAGATATATCAACCCACTCACTGAGTTGGGGCTTGACCCATCCACCCACTTCCGAGTTTTTCTCGGATTTTCGGATTTTGTTTAACTTGACAGTGCGTGGATCGACTACAGGCATCAGATTCTGACGTTTTAAGTTGATATCCGCGTGTAGGGGCTAACTGATTTGGAGAGATACGAACTATGGCTTTACTGAATAGTTTTCGAGAAACGATAGGCCTACATGTACGAAGTATTACAGAGTTCAGACACGATGGCTTCAGAAATGTAGGACAAGAAGTATAGCACCTTCTTCGCGATGAATGCAATGGTCTGTCAGCGGTGGTCAGTGGACGACGTCGTGCAATTCAGCGGCTCCATGACAAAGAACCAACGTAAATGGAGGATTTGAAATTGGCCGGTGTGGTGTGCTTTATCGCGGCGTTATGACTCCGGGTGTTATAGCGCCCGGCTTTATCTTTGATCTCTCCTTTGATGTATCACGGTAATATTGGCTGGATGAAAGTACATTAAGCCACTCTCCATCTCCCGGAAAAACTTGGGTAGATGTAGCAAAACCCGACCTCGCAGTGCCTTCTGTAAAATGTGATCTCCGATAAAATCACATTTTATTGCCGACGCGACTCAGGTTTTGTATGAATTGATTCACTCCAGAGCAAACACAAAACGATGGACCGATGTCTACTTAGCTGGCTCAGCATTAAACCAGTATGTATTGTGTTTGCAGTTGACCTTACTATGCGTGTTATACCCACTGACAACCTAGCCTACGTTCTCGTACTGTGATTTGAAAACAATATCAATACGTTAATTTAGTTTGCCATTCATTAATTAGTTTTATGATTAGTCCCTGTTAATTTTTAATTAACTAATTGAATAATTTAAAACCCTTTCACACAGAAAAAATAAAATTTGCTATTTATTAGGAGTAAGAAGAAGCTAAATATTTTGTGCAGATTATGTTTTTTGTGTAGTCAGAATCAGTCAACTCTTTCAGTGCGGTGCCGATTGTAGACGTTATAATCTGACGTCTACAGACGTCAGAATATAACGTCTACAGTCGGCACCGCACTGAAAGAATAACAAAATGTAAAGACCGTAGTCCCATAACATAGGTATTCAAATGAAGCAGACCGATCTAACTAAGACATTGGTAATAATTTCAAATTAAAAAAAAATCCTTTGATCCGCACGGTTTATACAAACATATCGAATATCATATGTAATGGTTGAATCTCTTTGGATGTTTATCTACCCGTGTTGCACTGTGTGTTAGAAGTAGCTTATCTGATTTTACATTTGCACACAACATGTTTACAATAACTTATGTACAACCACTAAGAATAATTATATTTGACCTTGGCTAAAATGCTAACATCATTTACATGCCGAACACTGCTAGGGGAATATATGTGAGGTTGAATGAATCAATTTGTAACAATTGGTGAATTGATAGTGTTTCGTGTATCACACAAATAGACTCGCCTGCATCTTGTCGCCATTGTATCACACCACGGTCCGGTCGACTTAGGCAAAATAGTCCATTCCAATAAGCCTTTGCTGTTTACTGTCTTTAGCTGGAAGAAAATGATGTATTAGCAATTCACATCGAATTTATTTTCATATATGTGTTATATATCTGGGTTTTCCCAAATAAAACTGCAAAGAGGGGAGGGCTGGTGCAGTGATCAAAGCTGCCTGCTTGGAAAGTCGGAAATCGCGGGATCGTCTCACTCTGACATTGAAGTTTCAAAGAAACAAAAATGTTTCCTTCCCGCTCACTCGTAAAGATTTAGTATTGTGGGCAGCCGCCGTCACCGAAAAGGTAGCGTTTTCGGTTTATCATCTCACCATCCTCAGGAGGTTCTCGCGGCCCAGTTTAGCCTATATGTGCACACATGTGGCCTAAAACCCCATTCATTCATCCCCAAACAAAAAACACGCGGCGATATTCTGCACTGTCTTGGTCACAGAGGCTCCCCAAAATAGAAGACGTATTGTAGATACGGCTAACAAATCACATAAATTGTCAATTATCGGGATAGACAAGACTGAGTGTGAATTATAGGATAAATAACATAAACGAGGTCGCTTCTCGTATTTAAGGCCAATAATATTGACTTGGCTATCATATAAGGCCACGTAAATCATTTGAATTGCCAAGGGCATAGAGCGTTAGTCCAGTGCTGATGCAGTACAGGAAGTTGATTAGATTTTGTCCTTCAGCAATCGTGCAGGTCTATCTTCAGCTATCAAGTCGATGAAGACAGATCGAGCCGTTCCCTAATTAGTCGTACTAGATATCAGAGAATATGCCCTTGTAGTGATCTTCGTCAAATTGCTGTTGAAGTTAGAGCTGGAGAAAGTCACAATAATTATTGTGTTCAAGACACAAATACTTTTGATGAGTTGAATCAATTTGTAGCTTGTATGCGGAAAAAAAGCCTAGTTGTGATTTACCTATATACAGACCTATTTAACCCTTTTAGTGCGGGGATCGACATTAGCCGTCAGAATCTGACGTCTGTAGACGTCAGATTCTGACGACTAAAGTCGATCCCCGCCCTATAAGAGTGGAAATATTTCCAATGGTCGTTACCCTGTGACATAGGTATTCAAATGAATCAGAAAAAGCTGACTAAGCCATTCATGAGGATTTCGAAATGATTAAAACCCTTTGGTCTCCATAATTTATGGAAAATTAATTCAGCGTTGTAAAGGTTGACCATGCATAATCAACACAAAATGGAAATAATACATTTTTCTTTGCCTGAGTATGACCCTTTCGCACTTGGCCGGACAAAGCAACGAGCATAGCCGAACAACAACTGTTCGTTTTTTGCGCGGTGATGTTTGCTACGTCCACCAGAATTTCGTTTTATCCTGTATTATCTCCTGAATTCGCTCGTTATTTTTTCGTATTAGATCATGTATGGCTTCTGTGGCGTTGTCTGGTGATGCTCGCTGCGTAGTCCGGCAAAGTTCGACATTGCTATTAGCAATCTGTCCAAAATGCTCCGATTATAGAACATATAATATGACACAACACGTGATAAATAACAATATAAATATTCCGTATACATGACATGTATTGTGAAATATGCGATGGTGGTCGTCCAGTTGACGGTCGAAAATGGATGAACACTGTAGAAGAGAGAGACATGTGCATAAAAAGGCGATACTGCACACCTTTATAGCGAATTATTGCATGCTTGTAGTGTCATGACCGTCTACAACAGTAGCATATAGCAGTGTATTCTTCATTTCAAAAGCCGTTAAGATGTCCCTGATCCAATAGCATTTTGAAGACAATAGACTTGATAACACGACGGGTGCGTTCAAAAATCACGGGTGGTCACATAATGCCTTTTTTAGCTCTTCAATCTCTGCAATACTTCAGTATAAATCATGAAGACCTAAGTTTTTTCACTTTGAAATCATCATAAAAGTCTTAGTTAGCTCTTTCTGATTCATTTGAATACTATGCTATTGGTGTATGAAAAATATAAATATTTTAATTCTCTTAGCGCAGGGATCTTCTTCATACGTATAAATTCTGACGTATTTCGACAGTCTCTGCTCTGAAAAGGTTCAAACATTTAGAACAACCTAACCAATGCTGGATATTGCTCATGGTTCGTAACGCTCGACGCGAGTTGAACGAAATTGTCTTTTAAAGTTATTTGTTTACAGTAGGCCAACTCTCGACGACTGACGTGCCCAGGTCTAAAATCATCAAAAAATCGGTGATTTTATTTTGGCTTCTTAATATGACCATATGTTGTAAACATGCCCATAGACTAGAACTGCAAAAGTTTTTAAATTTTTGTGCTGCGCATTCACCAGTTTTCCTGATTACTAATTATTGACAACCATGTTAAAAAATAAAATAAAATACTCCCTTTAAGAATCCCCGTAAAATGATCAGTTCGACGCTAGCAACAGATAACATGATAAAAGACGTCTTGATAAACTTTAAATTACACTGCCCCCACTACGTAGATGTGGTCGGATAAAAGAATGAATGGACCTTCAAATATAATATATATCATACACGTCATCATCCACACAAGATAGGGAATTATACGGGGCGGATAACGATCAAATGTCGCGGCTCCATGACAAAGGAACGAAACAAAAGGGGATGAGTGAGATGAAATTGGCCAAAGCGGGGTGTTTTTATCCCCGTGTTATGACACCTGGGTGATTGCGTTTTATCCCTAATCCTCTTCTGAGTTTACTACTCTCATTTCTGGCAGATAAAGAAGGATTGAGCTCGTCATAAACTGGGGGGAATGGGTGCGTATTGCAGAATCACTTTCGGGTCTTGCATGATCTGCACTTGATTATTAAATTGACGAGACGTTGACCCAATGTTGGCTTAATGTTGGGCCACCGTCTGCGACGCTGGCCCGACATTAAACCAACATTGCGTCAACGTCTCGTTTTTGATGAACAGTTTTTGATGGGTTTCAAACCCATCGGTTTTTAAACTTTTTTTTGTAGACTGATTCCAGCAAACACTGGTGCCATTGGCCCACTAATGTTTCCATGCTGAACTAGACAGTCGATCAGTCAGAAACTGCAAACCCTCCGCGGAAATTAATACGTACATGCTAAAACAATGAAGAATAATGGGGTTTTTTCAATTTGAAATCATCATATAAATGTCTTAGTTAACTCTTACTGTTTTTTTACCAATGTTATGGGTCTACGACCATTATAAATATTTCAATTATTTCACTGCGTGGGCCGTCTTTATATGTCAGAATCTGACGTCTGCAGACATCAGATTCCGAGATATAAAGGGTTAATGATCATAATCCGGATCCTGAATCCAGATCGTAATGCGGAGCACTTGTCATTGGCCTGAGTGACACCTCTTGTAAAAGTATCATACAAATCCGTATATTACTTTTTATGTTAGCAGACTGACATATACACAGACAAACAAACACGACAAAAACATAACCTTCATCGAGGAGGTAACCTCAGACGAAATGCCAACATGGACCCAGCATTGGATTAGCGTCCCGTGTTCAGTGGTCCTAATGATGCCAACAGATCCCGGCATCTTAAAAGTTCAAGGGAACGTCAGAACGAAAACAAAGCGAATGAATGGACGAATGCATGAATGAATGAATGAATGAATGAATGAATGAATGAATGAATGAATGAATGAATGAATGAATGAATGAATGAATGAATGAATGAATGAATGAATGAATGAATGGGGTTTTAGGCCACCTTTGTGCGCAGTGGCTAAACTGGACAAGCAGAGCGTCATGAGCATAATGAGATGAATGAGATGACACAGCCCTCCAGACACATGATTCGAAATTCCATACCTGGCGTTCTAAGAGCATGATGAATCAATAGGGTATATTATACCAAGAATGCATATAAAGCATATATTTTTATGTTACCAATGTATACAGTAACTGTTCATTTAAAGTTTGAAGTTACTGTTTGCTTTTAGAGTGAAGGTAAATTGCGGGGATCGACCTTAGACGTCATAATCTGACGTCTATAATCATCCGATTCTGACGCTTAAAGTCGATCCCCGCACTGCAATAGTAAAAAAAATCATAACGGCCGTAGATCCATGACAAACTAATCGGGAAGAGCTAACTTAGACAATCATGATTATTTCAAATTGTGAAAAAAATTGGTCTCCATGGTTTACTTTATACACAATTATTTCAGCGTTGTAAGAGTTAGAGACGGCTCTGGCTGGTCGCCTCAAAGGAACACTACCTCCGGACATTGAGTAGGGCTACGGCTTTATATCAAGCCTGGCTGTTATATTTGGGCCAGAGAAGCTCCCTTGACATAGAAGCCGCGGGTGTAGATGGTATTATACACAGGAAACGGGGGACTGCTAATTAAATGTACGTGTCCCATTGATCATATCTCATCTTCTAAGAAAACACGAGGCATTCAGTCGTTGTGGTTTTAATGTTGGACAAGCGTCGTAGACGATGGGCCAACATTAAAGTAACACTGGCTGAAAGCATCGTGTTTGCTGGGTTAGGTCCAGTGTCTCAACTAAGACACCCACACACATGCATGCATGCATGCATACCCGACGGGGTAGTTTGTCAATTATAGACAGAATCAGATGAATAAGCTCACCTCACGATTTTGAAGTCAGTAATATTGACCTTTATTATTGGAACCAAAAAGATAATAAGCCATACAATTATATCACTTAATGCGCAGAAAATTAATCAAGTTATGTCCTTCGGACTGTCTCTCGTGTTTCATTTAAACATTAGATAGATGGCAATGGGTCTAACCGTTCTGTGATTAACAGCTACACAAGCTGACCTTGAAGTTACCTTTTCAAATTGCTATTGCTATCTGAGAATGCCATTCTACTTGTTTTACATCACGATTAGTGGTAGTCATGAGTAATTGCTGTCACACTGAAGAAATATGCCTCTTGTATTTCAAGATCTCTATTTAGTTTTATATCTTTAGTTTTCAATTGAAGTCCGACTTAGACATAACAATTTGAGTCTATATCGTCGCCTCGGAGCTAAAGGATCCTATCTGCCACTTTAACGAGTGTCAGATAGGATCCTTTAGCTCCGAGGCGACGATATACACGTCAGATTGTCACGTCTAACGTCGATCCTCGCCTGAAAGGGTAAACTGTGTATAATAACCATGGACTCTGCCTGGCGAGCGGTTTTGCGGTTTTGGTGCAGAATATCCAGAGAAATAGCATGTTTGTCTCCTCTTAATCATGGGAAATTTTGTGCTGTGTCCAAGGCACTTCATCCTCAAATGCTTCGCTTGACGCAGTTGAAAATTAACAAAGATGACAATGTGTACGATTAGTTCAATGCGCCGAAATGGCTACAGGACAGTATGCCAGAAATGGCGCACGAATGAACAGGTCTAGTGACAAGGCGGGTAAAATGTAAAGTCGGATGATAAATCTTCAGACTTGATATCAGACCGGCACCTTTTTAAGGGTGAAGATGGCTCATAAAGAACACATGGCAGCCATTTTAAAATCGGCAACAGGTAAGCAGTTTGCTTGTTTTGTAAGGCACTCACAAATAGACAATAACAACCGTCTTAAGATTCACGAAGACAATTTTAATCAAGTCGATCTTAAGGTCTATGTAGGAGATTCAGGGTTAGGATCGCTGATGTGATTTATCATATCGTCGACTCAGAGCTAAATGATCCTATCTGACACTCGATAGAGTGGCAGATAGGATCATTTAGCTCTGAGGCGACGATATACAAAAAGGTAAATATAGTGTGGCTTGAAGTGCAAGATGTATAACAGATGTAAACCGATGTAAAACACACATCTCACCAAATAAGCTGTTTCAGCGAGACATTAGCTGAAGGTATCAATCTCATTTGTATCCAAATTATTATAAAGGCAAAAAGCACTAGGTGCCTACTTAACCCTTTCAGCGTGAGGCCCGTGGTCATACGTCAGATTATGCTGTCTGTATACGTCAGATTTTGACGTATAAAGACGGTCCCGCACTGAAAGAACTAAAATAGTTCTAACGGCCGTAGACCCATAACATAGGTATTCAAATGAACGGGAAAGAACTAATTAAGACATTTATGATGGTTTTAAATTGAATACACCCTTTACTGTCTATGGTTTATACAGAAATAATTCAGCGCCCAATGGGTACTGGCTGAGCAGTAGCAATAACTACTGACATTAAAATGGTGCTTGCCGTTCCTTGGCATAGTGGAGCGGCTCAATCTTCCAAGGATTTCGCCGAAGCTCCCTTGATATATAAGCCACGGGTGTAGATGGAGTCATACCCGGGTAATCAGGACTGCTAATTAAATGTACACAAGTCCCATAGATCATATATCATCTTAGGTCCATCGTCCCAACTAAGACACCCACACACATGCATTCTGCAGCCGGGTGAGCACATGAAATTATTGGCATTTATATCCGGCAGGCTGCACGCGATAGAGTTATAATAGACAGAATCAGATAAATAAGCTTATTTCAATGATTGAAATTATACTACTTAAAGGTGATCTATCACCCTTTATATGGTATGAATAATTATGTCCTTATATGGGGTGATTGGCTATCATGTGACCCTCTCAGAGGGTCACATGCTAGCCAATCACCCCATATAACTATAAGGAAACACTTGTGCCCCATCTTGTGACAACTTTGATTTATTTGTCACAAATTTATTCATACTATATAATGGGTGATAGATCACTCTTAATACGCAACACATTGATCAAGTTATGTCCTTCGGCCAGTCTCCCGTGCTTCACTCAAATATCAGATAGATGGCGATGGGTCTAGCCGCTCCGTGATTACCAGACCTTGAAGTGACCTACTGTACGTCAAATTGCTATTGTTATCTGAGAATCATACCCATCTTGTTTTACATCACGATAAGGAGTAGTCGTGAGTAATTGAGGATACGCTGAAGCAATTTGCCTCTTGTATTCCAATATCTCAATTTAATTATCGATCTTTAATTTTCCATTCAGTTCAGCACGGGGTCCGCCTTTAGACATCACAATCTGACGTCTCTGGACGCGTGCTTCTGACGTCGATCACGATTCGCGCACTGAAAAATGAAATGAATCGGGCTTTAGGCTACCTTTGTGCACATATAGGCTAAACTGGGCCAGGAGAACCTCCTGAGGATGGTGAGATGATTGAGATGACACTGTCCTCCAGACACAGAATTTGAAGTCCGAGCCCTGGCGGTCTGAGGCCGAGCACGCTACCTCTCGGTCACGGAGGCCCCTACAATACTGACTTTCACACGTGGATGGGGAAGAAACATTTTTTGTTTCTTTCAAACCGCCCAGACCGAGAACCAAACCCCGAACTCTGGCGTGAAAGGCAGCGGTGCTAACCACTACCCTAGGGCCCCGCCCTCCAGCACTGAAAGAGTGACATATGTGATATTCACGCATACTCATAACATAGGTATTTAAAATGAAGCAGGAAGAGACAATAACTAAGACATTTATGGTGACTTTAAATTTAAAAACCATGCAGATCAGTTTTATACAAAAATATGTCGACGTAGTATAGAGGGACAACGCGAATAGTTACAGCGATACCAGGCGGTTTCGAACCGCGCTTGGTGTAAGTTTTTCAGATTTATATCATTTTTCTCCCCTCTCAATCTAGGGACATTGTTTCTATGTTGTGTCCTTGAGCAAGGTACTTCACCCTCAAATGCTTCGCTTGATTGAGGTGAAAATGTGTACCTGGTAGGACCAGTCTGAGCTTGACGTGAACAGGATGATTCAACGTGAGAGATAGACAACATAGCAAAAGCTGTGCTTTTCTATGCTGGTGGTCAGTGTACGCTGCGTCCAATTTTTTTCATAAAGAATCCGAGGGTAGCCCCATTTAAATGAAAAAATCACATGTAAAAAAAGGGGTTTCGATCCCAACGTATTATTATTCTAATGCGATGCAAATACGTCATTGCAAATGAAATGAAATGAATCGGGCTTTAGGCCACCTTTGTGCACATATAGGCTAAACTGGGCCAGGAGAACCTCCTGAGGATGGTGAGATGATTGAGATGACACTGTCCTCCAGACACAGGATTCGAAAATTCGAGCCCTGGCGGTCTGAGGCCGAGCACGCTACCTCTCGGTCACGGAGGCTCCCCACAATACTGACTTTCACACGTGGATGGGGAAGAAACATTTGTTGTTTCTTTTAAACCGCCGAGACCGGGAACCGAACCCCGAACTCTGGCGTGAAAGGCAGCGGTGCTAACCACTACCCTAGGGCCCACGTCATTGCAGAATGATATATAAATAATTGATCAAACAATGACGCAGTAATTCATTGGGCAATCAATCGTTTGCGCACCCGTTTTTTTTTTGCACACTTTACGAATGGCAATGATTACTATCTATTAATACATCGTTGTCTGAATTTTGGAATGAGTATCGTAACGGTCAGGGCTGTAACGGAATGAGACGAGCCCCGAACTTCAGCGTGCAGATGGCTGAAGGACAAAATCTAATCAACTTCCTGTACTGCATCAGCACTGGCCTCAGACCGCCAGGGCACAAATTTCGAATATTGTGTCTGGAGGACAGTGTCATCTCATTCATCTCACCATCCTCAGGAGGTTTTCTTGGCCCAGTTTAGCCTATATGTGCACAAAGGTGGCCTAAAGTCCGATTCATTTCATTTTAGGACAGAGATGGCAATGTGTACGATAAATTCAATGCGCGGAAATGTTTGCAGAACTATATGCTCTCCCTGGAGTTAAAGTCGCACACGAATTAAAAGGTCCAGTGGCCAGGGGGGTAACATGTAAAGTCGGATGATAGGTCTTTATATTTGGTATCAGACTATCATTACTATTTTTTTAATGTTATCCTCCTAATAATTTACTATGCTCTTTTTCTTTCTTTAATTCTCACAAATATATAGAACGGGCTGTTCTATGTAATTGTAGTTTTTTTAATACCTTTCGTCTTCTGGACGGGTACATCGTTTGTACATATTATAACAGTGTTTGTATTATTTTTGATTTTGTATTGTATGCTCATAGACTGTAATGTCTAATGCTAATAAACTATTATTACTATAAACCTGTACATTTTCTTTAAGGGTTAAATATAGCTTATAATCTCATGGCACTATGACAGCCATTTTAGAATCTACAACAGGTTAGCACTTCAGCTCTTTTGTAAGGCACCCACAGATGGACAATAGCAACCATGTTAAGATTCACGAAGACATTTTTAATCAAGATGATCTTAAGTTATGTATGGCAGACTTTGGGTTAAAACCGTGTAATTTAGCAGAAGGTAGATATAGTGCGGCTTAAAGTGTTTTTGTAAATAGATCTCTGACCTGAAAAAAGATGTCCCATGTAAAACACACATCTCACCAAATAAGCTGCTTTCACGGGACAAATCAGACTTGTGTTCAAATTAATGTACAGGCAAACATCAGTAAGTAGTAAGTTGCCGTTTCTTGGCATGGCAGAGCGGCTCAATCAAGGATTTTAGAGAAGCTCCTTTGATATAGAAGCCGCGGGTGTAGATGGTGTTATACCCGGGTAATCAGGACTGCTAATTAAATGTGCACAAGTCCCATAGATCATTTATCGTCCTAGGTCCGGCGTCTCAACCACCATCGCAGACATTCATTGTGCAGACGAGTGAGCGAATGAAATAGAGTGTCATGTATATCCGGCGATAGAGTGTCAATTATAGACTAAATCAGACGAATGAGCCAACTCCACAATTTTAAAGTCCGTAATATTGACCTTCACTATTTCAACCACGAGATAATATGCCCGGAATGATTGCAATTATATCACTTGATACACAGCAAATTGGTCAAGTTATGCCCTTCGGCCTGTCTCGTGTTTCATCTATCCATCAGATGACGAAGATGGGTCTAGCCGCTCCATGATTACCAGCTACACACGTTGGCCTTGAAGTGACCTTTGTCAAATTGCTATTTCTATTTGAGAATGCCCCTCTATAGTAGGGTATAAAAAATAACTTCTGTGACCGTGGAAAGGGAACCAAGGTTTTATGGTTTAATTCATTTCATATGAAGATGTTAAGCTCAAAATTTGGCAGGGGCCCACCTCCGAAAAATGTGGGCGGAATTCTGTAGGCGGCCATTTTGAAAATGGCCGCTGCCGAAACAGGCAAAGTGGTAAAATAGTCATTTCCAGTCTGATATAATAGTCTGATGCGTCAATTTAGTGATAACTTGGGTCAAATAATTCACTTATGACAATTTCAAACCAAAATAATTATTCCCAAACCAAAATCCATGATGGACGACCATATAAATGGTGATATTTGGCATATCTATAATAGTCCGGCATGTATCGGGAACTTGGTACTAAATATTGTGATTGTATTATTGGTCTATATGTTTTTACGGGTGAGGACACCAACTGCGCATTGAAAGGCAAGGGAAAGATTTTCCCATCAAATATGTATAAAAAGCCTCAATATTTCAACAAGCACTTTGCAGATTGGAGACCAGTGGGATGTTGGTGATGGTCTTGCGGATGAGCTGAAAAAAATTAACATGCACCATATATGAATCAGCAGAATTCATGTTGTTAGATGTTTGATGCTCAAGAAAATGATTGGCGACTCTGAGAAGATAACCAAATTATCTGAGGTTGATCTTTCTAACTGCCACCCTGCCGCAGATCTCTCCTCCCACACATTCAGAGGGAAAATTACCTCACTGCTCGGTGGAAGAAAGCCAAGGAGGGTTTTGTAGATATGCCAAGTCCTAGTCAGCATGGCTGGGTGGTAGAAGACACATAGATGGAGCAGCAGACTAGTTGTCATCCTTGCTGGTGGTCAAGATAACAGTGACGATGATGACACATCTGATGATGAACCAGACTTTGACCAGTTGACTTTTAGCATTTTTAATTAGTTCGATGAATACGAAACTGTAATCACCAGAATCAGACATCGGAGTATTCCGTTACATTTAATATCACGACCTGCTGTGTTGTGTTGACGTCAGTGTCTTGACAAGTTCACATGTTTAACCCTTTAACCGCCGGTGCCGCAGATATTCAGGTTTTCATTTTTTATTAGCACAATAAATACCACCTTTTAAACATGTTATCGATACAATGTGACATAAATCTCAGCAAGATTTGAAACAGTTGACCTCCATTTTTTCAAATCTGTATAATTTTAACTCACATGAGGTTGTGGATCGCGTCAGCGAGACACAACTTCAAGTGGGTGGAAATTCAGATTGAATTATTTGACGGTTAAAGGGTTAACAAATGGTTCGAAGAATACAAAACTACAATTACCACAGCCCTAAACATTGGCGTTCAAGATATCGGTAAAGTATGCGTTATAAGCCCTAACACGTAAAAACATTATATTATAACAGACACCAGGGGATGTCAATTGTATTAGTATCAAGTTATTCACCAGTTCACATTTAATATTTCAATTCTAAATACATAACCTGCAATTACAACGTTGGACATGTGGGTTCAAGGCCAATTAGGTATAGCATGTCACTGCCAGGCAATTAACTACAAATTAAAGTTGTTATTGCTGACAATGCCTAAGCAATTTTAATTTTTAAATCAAATAAATATATTGCATAGCATACAAATAAACCTGTCCGAAAACGCTTACCAGCGCTTCTCTGCGCTTGATGTGTGACATGGTAAGATCCTGGTGATCAATGTCACTTTATATGCGATAGGACTACACTGAAACAATGTCAGTTTGATGTTGGGCCACCCTCTGCGACGCTGGCCCAAAGTTAAGCTGACATTGTTTCAAGTCCTCCTAGTTGCTGGGTAACCATAGTAACAGAATCAAGGTTAAAAGTGACCAACTGAATGCTAGACACAAATTGGCCATGGCGTCCTGCTCTGTCTCCGTGTTAATACAGAAGGTTTATTAGGCTCTAAATCTGTCCACCTCACTTTGATATAATGCCTCATCTCACCCAGCTGCTCTGGAACCCGGGATGTAAACACTTCGGCCTTGGAGGGCCCAGTGTGAAATTACCGCGATAACAAAGATAGTATCCCATTTCTATGGACTGGTATCTGATTCCATTGACTCACACGTAAATACATACAGCCGGATTCTTATTAACCGTGTGAATTAATTTACCAGATTTCTCAGTCAATTCTCAATCAATTTTTACTTTTTTATGAACACTATTTCCTAGTGATGCGGTGACTACCTTGAAAATTTCTTTGAAAAAATATTGTATAGTCGAAAAGTCCGACCCTTTAACATGTACATGTAGTCGCCCCCTATAACCCCGTTGAGTACCGTCTCAGAATTGCATTAGGCCTACATGTCAATGATCTTACTTCTGAAATACCTAATGAATGTTCGCTTAGTCGCCAGAATGAGTCATTGCTAAATGTAACCGTGCAATTTCGGAATATGTGCCCGTGTGTAAGGTCGCTAAACCGAAGAACAAATAATTTAACTATGTGTACTGGTAGACTATGAAGTTAATCAAGGCAAATAAGCGAGTAAAAAAAACAATTGAGCACCAAACTGAAAAATGCGATTATCATACCTGATAAAAAATGTGATGTGATACAGTATACAATAAATTACAAAGATGCATTCTGAAACTGAAATAATATTGTCTATAAAATGTAATAAACGTTCATAGCCATCCTTCGTAATATATTTATTATTTGCGAATCAAACACAATAAATTTAATAGCTGTTAGATTTTGTAATTTTGACGATTTTTACCATTGCTTCTGCTAGAGCGAGATATTGCTTTATGCCGATTTAAGCACATTGTGGCAGTGCTGCTGATATGGTTATAGGGATATAGGGGCTAGATGTGCCAGGTTACCCTTTCGGACCTTAACATAACTTTTCATATATAAAACAAAATATTATTGAAATGATGCAATTTTAGTACGAGGTACATACGGCTTGTACCCAACAAATACGATAAATTGACCCAATGCAGCTTTACTGCTGGCCCATCGTATTTGACGCTGGCCATTAACCCTTCAAGTCCTCACGATGCACTAAAGCATCATTTTACAACACTGTAAACATACTTAATTTTCCTACAACCAAGGGTTTTGGAACGAAAATTTCCATGAAACTGGTCTATCAATACATGGCAATTTTATTTAATTTTTAAACCACATCAAATCATCTTCATCGACTACAAGTCGAGAATTGCGAGAGCAATTCGCGGCTTGTAGTCAATGAAGATAACAATGGTAGATTAAGGCCTGAAAGGGTTAAATCAACATTGGGCCAAAGTGTCGCGTTTGCTGAGTATCGACATCAATTTGTGTGTGCTTCAAATAGTTCAAATCCTGCCTAGATTATTATGGTTATTTGATTGAAATTGATGTCTAATGTCTATTAGAATGAACGCATGTTGGACACTCATGAGAAAGTAAGATATAAAATGATGATAGGTCAGTGAAATGACAGTGAATGTAATTAATGACACATATAGAGTGTTGTGATATATTACTTTCTATTTATCATTCAGGCACAAGTACTCTATTAGCATCAATCTGCTCCTTAATACCTCCTCAAAGCGATTTTCGTTGTAAGATTGATGCCGCCGATTGTCATTCTATGTTTTGGTGACATTAATTTTAGACAGCATTGTTATTAATATTATATGTTGGAACTGTCATACTCGTACTTTAAATGTGGGTTTCGTGTGAGTAAAATTAAATCAGTCCATGTTGCCATAGCGCATGACGGGGTATTGTTAGATCAGCCCATATCGCCATGCTGCACAATTGAATATGTATTAGATCAGCCCATGTCGCCATGCTGCACAATTGAATATGTATTAGATCAGCCCATGTCGCCATGCTGCACAATTGAATATGTATTAGATCAGCCCATGTCGCCATGCTGCACAATTGAATATGTATTAGATCAGCCCATGTCGCCATGCTGCACAATTGAATATGTATTAGATCAGCCCATGTCGCCATGCTGCACAATTGAATATGTATTAGATCAGCCCATGTCGCCATGCTGCACAATTGAATATGTATTAGATCAGCCCATGTCGCCATGCTGCACAATTGAATATGTATTAGATCAGCCCATGTCGCCATGCTGCACAATTGAATATGTATTAGATCAGCCCATGTCGCCATGCTGCACAATTGAATATGTATTAGATCAGCCCATGTCGCCATGCCGCACAACATAATATGTATTAGATCAGCCCATGTCGCCACACCGCACAATAAAGAATGTATTACATCAACTCATGTCGCTATACCGTACCATAGAGTATTATTAGATCAACCTATGTCGCTACACCGCAAAACAGAATATGTATTAAATCAGCCCATGTCGTCATACCGCACAATAGAGTATGTATTGTATCGGCCCATGTCGCCATGCTGCACAATAGATTTTGTATTATTTCAACTCATGTCGCCATGCCACACCAAAAAGTATGTATTAGATCAACCCATGTCGCCATGCTGCACCATAGAGTATGTATTAGATCAACCCATGTCGCCATGCTGCACCCTAGAGTATGTATTAGATCAACCCATGTCGCCATGCCGCACCATAGAGTATGTATTAGATCAACCCATGTCGCCATGCTGCACAATAGAATATGTATTAGATCAACCCATGTCGCCATGCTGCACCATGAGAGTATGTATTAGATCAACTCATGTCGCCACAACACACAATAGAATATGTATTAGATCAACCCATGTCGCCACACCGCACAATAGAATATGTATTAGATCAACCCATGTCGCCACACCACACAATAGAATATGTATTACATCAGCTCATGTCGCCATGCTGCACAATAGAGTATGTATTAGATCAACCCATGTCGCCACACCGCACAATAGAATATGTATTAGATCAACCCATGTCGCCACACCACACAATAGAATATGTATTACATCAGCTCATGTCGCCATGCTGCACAATAGAGTATGTATTAGATCAACCCATGTCGCCACACCACACAATAGAATATGTATTACATCAGCTCATGTCGCCATGCTGCACAATAGAGTATGTATTAGATCAACCCATGTCGCCACACCACACAATAGAATATGTATTACATCAGCTCATGTCGCCATGCTGCACAATAGAGTATGTATTAGATCAACCCATGTCACCACACCGCACAATAGAATATGTATTAGATCAACCCATGTCGACACACCACACAATAGAGTATGTATTGGATCAGCCCATGTTGCCATGCCGCACAATAGAGTATGTATTAGATCAACCCAAGTCGCCGCACCGCACAATAGAGTATGTATTAGATCCACCCATGTCGCAATACCGCACAATAGTGTATGTATTAGATCAACCCATGTCGCCACACCGCACAATAGAATATGTATTACATCAGTTCATGTCGCTATACCGTACCATAGACTATTATTAGATCAACCTATGTCGCCATACCGCAAAATAGAATATGTATTAGATCAACCCAAGTCGCCACACCACACAATTGAATATGTATTGGATCAACCCATGTCGCCAAACCGCACAATAGAGTATGTCTTGGATCGGCCCATGTCGCCATGCCGCACTATAGATTTTGTATTATTTCAACTCATGTAGCCATGCCACACCATAGAGTATGTATTAGATCAGCCCATTTCGCCATGCTGCACAATAGATTAAGTATTAAATCCGCCCATGTAGCCATGCCGCACCATAGAGTATGTATTAAATCAGCCCATGTCGCCATGCTGCACAATAGAGTATATATTAAATCAGCCCATGTCGCCATGCTGCACAATAAAGTATGTATTAAATCAGCCCATGTAGCCATGCCGCACCATAGAGTATGTATTAAATCAGCCCATGTCGCCATGCTGCACAATAAAGTATGTATTAAATCAGCCCATGTAGCCATGCCGCACCATAAAGTATGTATTAAATCAGCCCATGTCGCCATACTGCACCATAGAGTATGTATTAGATCAACGTATGCCGCCATGCTGCACCATAGAATATGTACTTGATCAACCCATGTCGCCATGTTGCACCCTATAATATGTATCAGATCAACCCAAGTCGCCACACCACACAATTGAATATGTATTGAATCAACCCATGTCGCCAAACCGCACAATAGAGTATGTCTTGGATCAACCCATGTCGCCATGCTGCACCATAGAATATGTATTAGATCAACCCATGTCGCCATTCTGCACCATAGAGTATGTATTAGATCAACCCATGTCGCCACACCACACAATAGAGTATGTATTAGATCAACTGATGTCGCCACACCGCACAATAGAGTATGTATTGGATCAGCCCATGTTGCTATGCCACACAATAGAATATGTATTAGATCAACCCATGTCGCCACACCACACAATAGTGTATGTATTAGATCAACCCATGTCGCCACACCGCACAATAGAGTATGTATTAGATCAACCCATGTCGCCACACCGCACAATAGTGTATGTATTAGATCAACCCATGTCGCCACACCGCACAATAGAGTATGTAATAGATCAACCCATGTCGCCACACCGCACAATAGAGTATGTATTAGATCAACCCATGTCGCCACACCGCACAATAGTGTATGTATTAGATCAACCCATGTCGCCACACCGCACAATAGAGTATGTATTAGATCAACCCATGTCGCCACACCACACAATATAGTATGTATTAGATCAACCCATGTCGCAATACCGCAAAATAGTGTATGTATTAAATCAACCCATGTCTCCACACCACACAATAGAGTATGTATTAGATCAACCCAAGTCTCCACACCACACCATAGAGTATGTATTAAATCAACCCATGTTGCCACACCGCACAATAGAATATGTATTACATCAGCTCATGTCGCCATGCTGCACAATAGAGTATGTATTAGATCAACCCATGTCGCCACACCACACAATAGAATATGTATTACATCGGCTCATGTCGCCATGCTGCACAATAGAGTATGTATTAGATCAACCCATGTCGCCACACCGCACAATAGAGTATGTATTAAATCAGCCCATGTCGCCATGCCGCACAATAGAATATGTATTAGATCAACTCATGTTGCCATGCTGCACAATAGAGTATGTATCAGATCAACCCAAGTCGCCACACCACGCAATAGAGTATGTATTACATCAGCTTATGTCGCCATGGCGCACAATAGAGTATGTATTAGATCAACCTATGTCGTCACACCGCACAATAGAATATGTATTAAATCAGCCCATGTCGCCATGCCGCACAATAGCGTATGTATTGGATCAGTCCATGTCGCCACACCGCACAATAGAATATGTATTAGATCAACCTATGTCGCCACACCGCACAATAGAGTATGTATTAGATCAACTCTTGTTGCCACACCGCACAATAGAGTATGTATTAGATCAACTCTTGTTGCCATGCCGCATCATAGAGTATGTATTGAATCAGCCCATGTCGAATTGCCGCACAATATAGTATGTATTAGAATTGCCAATGTCGCCACGCCACACAAAAGAGTATGTATTAGATCCGCCCATGTCGTCACACCGCACCATAGAATATGCATTGGATCAACCCATGTCGCCACACCGCTCAATAGAGTATGTATTGGATCAGCCCATGTCACCACACCGCACAATAGAGTATGTATTGTATCGGCCCATGTCACCATGCTGCACAATAGAGTATGTATTAGATCAACCCATGTCGCCATACCGCACAATAGAGTATGTATTAGATCAACCCATGTCGCCATACCGCACAAATGAATATGTATTAGATCAACCCATGTCGCCACACCGCACAATATAATATGTATTAGATCAACTCATGTCGCCACACCGCACCATAAAGTATGTATTAGATCGGATGAACCCAGAAAGTAGTAAATTAAATCATTTAAAATTTCACCCACTTAAAGTTGTGTCTCGGTACCGCGACTCACAACTTCAAGTGGGTGACAATTATTCATATTTATTTAATTTGACACCAAGCATCTGCAAAACTTGATGTCCAAACACACATTTATTTTCCAATAACAGCGACCTAATCGGCTAATTAAACTTTTTAAACACGACTTCGTGAATCAAGCTTTAACCCTTTAACCGCCGGTGTCTCATATATCCGGGTTTTCATTTTGTATTAGCACATTATGTATCACCTTTTGAACCTGTTAAAGATAAAATGTGACTTCAATCAGCAATATTTAAAAACAGTTGGCCTCCATTTTATCAAATCTGAATAATTTTCACTCACTTGAAGTTGTGGATCGCGTCAGCGAGACACAACTTCAAGTGGGTGAAAATTCATATTGAATAATTTGGCGCTTAAAGGGTTAACATGTTCAAGGGTTAACTCAGCAACTACAATTACATTAGTTTCTTCAACATATTATTTTGTTTGGCACTTGCCTCAGGATAGGAACGCGTTTATCAGCGACTGTATTTCTTTTATAACTTGAAGCAGCTTCAAGTTACAAAAAATTCTAGCAGCACATGATTCAAGGTTAGGACGACCATAACGGATTCCGCTGACACTGTGGCGAGTTTCCAGGTCATTGAGCAATGGCTGGTGGTCGATGGTGCCGGAAGCCAGGGAGACGACAAGTTATGTAAATTTTACCAATCCCACATCCACCACGATCAGGGTTTCTTCACGTTTAATACATTATGCCACAGCGGAGTGTGCTTTCATACATAAAGACTGCATCATGTATATGGGAAATCAGCAACGTTTCATTAATTGTGTAATAAACAGAAACAAGTAAATTTACTTCTATTCTATTTTTCGCATCTATATTTTGACCCGAACTTCAATTTATATGTTTGTGTTTTAATTATGTTTTAGAAAATGTATCTTTAAATGGGAGCTGCGAACATGGTGATAGGACGATTTAATGTTTTCAGGTGTACGTATACATGTAACTGATATGTTCACATAATACGCTCATTCAATATCACGATGAGGACGTACATCGTATTAATATTAACCAAAAGGCGACCCAAAGTCTTTCAACGGCAAAAAGGAAATTTGGATTGGGACAATCCAAAACGTATGTGGTACATGTAACAATGTAAATGTGTTGTTAAAATGCCGTGAATAAAATTACAAACGATGTGAAATATGCATAGAATCTAAGGAAAACAAAGATCAGACGTCGTGTTAATATCATGGCAATAAATAACTGTGCATTTGAAAAAAAGCAGTGTGATTCAGTATGGTTGGGTGATAATCAGTGGTTTGTCTCAGGGGTTGATTTGTTCGAAAATTTTCCTTCAAATTGAGCTGATGCAATAGAAATGAAGGTTGATATACTTGAGCAAAAACATAAACATCAGAGTTAAACCAAGTGTTAATATCTATGTAGTGGCGGGGGGGGGGTACACCCGATGTATTTCATAGTAAAAAAATACACAGCGATATAACCACGCCTTCTGAGAGTAATGTGATATAGTAGCATGATGTATCTGATATTTGTTATGCCATGCGTTGACTACGCAGATGTTCCTTAAACTTTACAATCAGGTGCAGCGGTACGTGGCACAGGAGACAAATATTCATTAAAAATAATTTCAATTTTAAAATTAATATTGTAAACAGTGCAAAATCACAATGCAACATTCAATTGTGTATTAGAGTACTACATGTTAGATCTGTTGATATTTGATATTTTACAGAATAATTTTAAAGCTAAATTTATCACAATACTAGGAAATTTGATATTCATATAGTCATAGAAAGATAGATCAGTACACTATTCATTTAATTGTATGCACAACCCCGGCCAAAAAGAACACTCACTCAATATAATAACTGTATTACTCCACCGTTTACTGCCGCAATGCGCTAGCACACAATGAAAAATAGACAACCAGAACACATATACAGTAACAACACCTACCTGAATCTTATATGGGATTTTATTCCAGGAAAAAATGAATATTTCCCAATGTATCAGTTCACTTTCCTTGGTATCAATAAATGAATAGTGCTTTAAGGTACTTGTGTGCACATACAGGCTAAGCTTAGCACGAATTATGTATCTGCAAAATTCAATTTGCCACACGAGGAAGCACGTTAGTTAGGAGGCTGAACGGTGCACATGACACACTTGTCTTTGCTACAAAGTGTACACATATACCAAGAAGAAGTAGCACGCTTTCCGTCGAGCAACATAATATGTGTCTCAGGATGAAAATAACCAGCTAACCTAGTCACAACCACTAATGCACATCTGTTCTCGTTAAGTGCGCATGGTACACTATTCTTTCACATATATTGTTATCATCTTTTTCTTCAGCACAAAATGCAAATATATCTGCAGTATAAAACGAGCTAGTCTCATGTGTCATAAGAACAAATGACCCACAGGCGTTATCAGAAAAAAACTTGCGGTATTTAGAATTGACGAGCATTGCTCTCAGAAGCAGTCGCGAATAAATGCATTAGAAGAGAACTAATTCTACACCAATGTTGCATAAATCTGAACAAATGTATTTAATATCATGGGAATTGAGTGCGTTAATATATCACCGAAACTAATGCAGCCATTATGGATGACAGTGCATGAGGTGGCAAAGTGTGATATATGTATCCATTAAGATGTGGTGCCAAAACACGATGTTCCTCGGATGTTTATAGCAGAATTAGACGAGACTGATAAATGGTAAGCAGCAGAGAGAACGAGATGAAGAGAGAGTGTTCTCACAGCGCTTTCTATTCGCGAGTCCTGCCAAAGGAATGAGTCAGCAGACACGCCAGCATGTGTTCAACTCAATGACCAAGTTAAAAAGCAGCGAAATCACTTTGTTATTAACAGTGTTTTACTGAGACGGTCTAAGCTATATCAATTAGCACTTTATGTTTGTCAAAAATATATTACAGTACATACAACTGCTAACTTTACGAACACTAAACATGCCAAACTACTACTGTATTGTCAATAGATGAAGTACACACAATTATATTGGCTAACCATGCCACCGATTGGCAATTACAGTGTATCTTATTGTCACACCCAAGTTTATTCAGCAGTGTTTCCTATGTCCATGTGCGTATGTTTGCTACAATCATATATAGCGTGTTTTCACTTCATGCTTATTTATATGGATTTAAAATAAATATATAAGGGGCTTGAAATGAAGCACAAAGTTTTCGCTGCTCATTGTGTCTCAGAATCCATGCGTGTGAAGTGCAATCAAAGGCACGCTGCTCTGACGACGACTAGTTGTTCTTTTTCTGAGTGACATCAATGGTCGACTACGCCCTCTTCAATCGCCATTCGACTGACCAATGCATCGCATGCATCGACTGAAGTGTGAGAAGCAGAGACCTTCAAATCTCACCCCGCCAAAATTAGTGAAATCACATCCTGGCTGATCACACGGAAAGTGAACTTCTCCTAATAATGCCACTTATTCTGGTTTGCTCATCCACGCCCTGTGAGAGCCATAGAGAATAGTTTGGTGATTTGGCTGCCGGTCAGTTATTGCCACTATGGTTGGCTGGGGTCTCCTGGCCGTACTCCCGTCTACACGCGGCTTAACCAAAATGATCTTCTCCAGCCTGCACAGCCTGCCCCCATCTGCTTCTGTCGATGGCTGCATTTGCCGTCAGTTTTCTCTGGTCACTCAGATAGTTGTGCTGCTCCGGGGGCGGAAGCTATTGCTGTGGTGCTGCAGCTAATTCTGATGCAGCTTCTACACAGCCACAAACGACAGTAACCGATCACTTGTGAAGTGACAGTAAAAACTGTTCGTTTTATATGGCGTGCAAAACAACAGTAACTGTTTACTTTTCAAATAAAATGTTATTGTAGTTTGCCTTTGCATGCCATGCGGAGCAAAAACGAAACAACTGTTTCCTTTTTAAATAAGCAGTTACTCTATCTGCGCGGTAGTATTGTTTTTGCAGCCGCTTTGATCGTCACAACAAGTGATAATGCTTAATTCTTAAAGCGCTGACCTATTTTTATATGAACCAAAATACCAAAGGGGTTTCTCGACTTAACCCTTTCAGTTCCCACGATGCATTAAAGCATCATTTTACATCTCTGAAAACAGATTTAATTTTCCTACAACTAAGGGTTTTAGAACGAAAATTTCCACGAAACTGGTTTACCAATACGTGGTAATTTTCTTTAATTTTTAAACCACATCAAGTTATCTTCATCCACTGCAAGTCGAGAATTGCGACAGCAATTCACGGCCTGTAGTGGATGAAGATGACAATGGTGAATTCAGGCTTGAAAGGGTTAATTGGAATACCTATATGGTATGTGTATACGGCCATTATAAATATTTTGCTCTTTCAGTGCGTATCTATAAAGTCGGTCTCCGCACTGAAAGAGTCGCCATGAAATGTTGAAGGCTGTTGCAGGTAATGCTGCTAGTCAGTCAATCACAACAGTCGCCAATAATTATGGCTATTGTTGCTCTTTGATGTTGTCTTTAAAATTCCATTTTACATCCAATCCAGAACTCCAACTGTTATTTTCCCTGCGTCTGGTAAATTTAAAGCAAATATCTGTATTAATCCACGTCCAAGATATCGAAAAAGCAGTGCAAAGTGTGCTATCACAATAGGGTCAAAGATACGGTTCAAAATAATAAATTATGGTTATTTATAGTGATGCTATCAAAATTAAAACAATATTTACAATTATAAAATATGTAAAAAATATAAAACAAAAGTCGTATTGGATAAATGTGATAAAATATTATATATAGGCCTATATATATTATTTTATTATTTATTCTATATGAACAATTATTTAGAACTGTATTTGAAAAACACAGCCAATAGTAGATAATCAGGAGACTTCTACCATGTCTTCATAGACTTGCCATCGCTAGCGTAGAGAAAAATCTAATTATTTTCACAGTGTTCATAAACCAAAACAAAAACTACTCATGTGCAAATAAAACAATAAGTTTCAATAAAAAAAAACGCTCCATATAAATAATTAGGCCAGAAAGAAAACAAATGTTGTTAGTGCTGGTGTAGGTTTATATTTTTGTGCTGCTCCTATCGTTTGCTTTGCTATTTTTAGTACATATTTCAGGACGTCTATGTGCTTTATGTCTTTTTTATGAGGCAGACCAGATCCCTCAATCTATCAGTGTCGTAGTTTGCAGCCGTGTTATTATATTAGGATGGCATCATTCACAAGTGGTCTAACCCACATTCTGACGATTTTGAGAACAAATCGAGCTGCAACATGAAGTACAGGATAAAACAAAATAAATACAAATTAACACAAAAAGGTAACAAAATCAGTGACCAAATGGTCTAACCCTGAATGTGAAACTCGTATATTGATCAAGTTGTTGATATTAATGACATACATTTTCATTGTTTTTTTTAATATGGGTTAGCCCACTTGTGCATGATGCCATCCATTTGTCCTGATGGCGTCTCGCCATCCTCAACACTTGAAGCGGCAAATTATACCATGTATTTCTTCACCCACTTGAAATTGTGTCTAGCCACCTACAACCTCAGGTGGGGCGGGGGCCCTAGGGTAGTGGTTAGCACCGCTGCCTTTCACGCCAGAGTCCGGGGTTCGGTTCCCGGTTACGACGGTTTGAAAGAAACAAAAAATGTTTCTTCCCCATCCACGTGTGAAAGTCAGTATTGTGGGGAGCCTCCGTTTCCGAGAGGTAGCGAGCTCGGCCTCAGACCGCCAGGGTTCGAATTTAGAATCCTGTGTCTGGAGGACAGTGTCATCTCAATCATCTCACCATCCTCAGGAGGTTCTCCTGGCCCAGTTTAGCCTATATGTGCACAAAGGTGGCCTAAAGCCCGATTCATTTCATTTTACAACCTCAGGTGGATGAAAATTACTCATATTTGTATAATTTGAGAAAAAAAATGCACAATTTGATGTTTAAACTCTTTTTCCGTTCTCAATAACTGCGATTTAAACAACTAAATAAATCCTAATTTAATTTAGACGTCAGAATCTGACGTCCATAGACGTCAGATTCTGACGTCTGAAGTCGCTCCCCGCACTGAGAGAGTAACACATTTATAATGGCCGTAGACACAAATATTCCAACGAAGCGCTTTATGATTTTAAATTGAAAAAAAACTTTGTGTTTTTTTTGCGCATATATCTGCACAAAAACAGTCGGCATCAACAAATCAATCTCATTTGTCATACTACAAATACGAAACATCAATACTACGTTTGTCATCGGCTCAGCTGAGCTCTGTGAGCGCTGCGTGAAGCGAGGTGATATTAAACGTACCACTACGTGCGATATAAAACACCAATGATAGCGACCACCTGAGTAGATAAAGCATATAATCTGATAATACAGGGGTATTAACACGCCTGCCTGCCTGCCAGCCAGCCTACTCGCCTGTCTGTCTGTCTGTCTGCTCGCCTGCCTGCCTGCCTGCCTGCCTGCCTGCCTGCCTGCCTGCCTGCCTGCCTGCCTGCCTGCCTGCCTGCCTGCCTGCCTGCCTGCCTGCCTGCCTGCCTGCCTGCCTGCCTGCCTGCCTGCCTGCCTGCCTGCCTGCCTGTTTTTTTCTAATTTGAAATCATCATGCATGTATTTGAAACATCCAAAGATCCTCCTCTGAAATGTATGCACTGATAGTTGAAGAGCTGATATTATCCGGTGGTATATATCATATCGATTTTAACCCTTCCGTCTTTATACGTCAGAATCTGTCCTCTACAGACGTCAGATTCTGGTTCAGATTCTGAAGTATAAAGACGATTCCCGCACTGAAAGAATTAAAATATTTATAATGGCTGTAGACCCATAACATAGGTACTCAAATGAAGCAGAAAGAGCTAAATAAGACATTTATTATCATTTCAAATTGAAAAAAAACACTTTGGTCTCTATAGTTTATGCAAAAAAGGTTCAGTGTTGTAAGGGTTGAACGACTGTTTGATAAAAAATATCGAACAATCAGACGCCTGACATTCGGCTACACATCTCACTAAAAGTCTGATAATAACTTTCTCGTATTCTCATTAGAAAATCAAAGATTGATATGAGCTTCTCAACAGTCTTAAGATAAAGTTATTACCATTTTAAGTGGGTTGTGTCACAAGTACATCTGCTGAAGAACAACAGCATTGATAATCAGCGGGTCAAATTGCTCCATGTAATTATGCTACAACGATATCAACAGGAGACAATAATTATACAATAAACAATAGGCAATAGTTTCATAAGATCTTAATTATAATACAGACATGAATACATGCCAGGAGAGCATGTTGAAAATGCGTAATTATCGTATCATAATAATACAACGTACATACCATATATTATATTATAGTTACACTCACTTTACAATTTGTTTTTTAATAAACTTGCATAATTTGTATAATAGGCTAAAATTTGTTACATTCATTAACATATCAAGTTTAAAGGTGACATATTACCCCTTATATAGTATGAATAAATTAGTGACAAATAAATCAAAGTTGCCACAAGATGGGGCACAAGTGTTTCCTTATATGGGGTGATTGGGCTATCATGTGACCCTCTGAGAGAGTCACATGATAGCCAATCACCCCATATAAGGACATAATTATTCATACCATATAAGGGGTGATAGATCACCTTTAACTCAGTATCTCGTGAGTATATTACGTGAGTATATTACGTTTTTATTAATTTATTTTGTAGGTTTCCAAAGTAAGGACAAGTCAAAATATAGTGGGATTTGTCACAAATGTATTTTGTACATGTCCAACTCACATTTTCTGAGGTTACGGGATATACCTTGTCTGATTCAATTTGCAGGTTGTGGTTTCTACATCGAAACTTAGCCATGATAAATCTCTCGCGATTGGACAAGTTTACCAAACATAATTTCAAAATGAATGTTATTGCAAACATCCTGTAATTGAGGCACTTGCTGCCGATATTTACGTCTGATGTCCATATTTACTTCCTTTACCGCTGTGGCTAACGTTGCTGGCTACAGGCGCCTATAGTTATAATTTGAATCTGAATCTACTAATGATGCTGTTGGTGTGGATGCTGGTGTTCGCATTAACAATTTTCCGTGATGTGTGCTGCGCGGTGCGGCGCAATATTTTCTTTTCACACTGCAAGCATCATTTTATACAGGAGGCGGGAATGTCAGGATAAATTTGGCAGCAGAAGTTCAACGTCTTCTGGACAATTTAGGTGCAAATGATCTCGCACCGCGCCGCGCATGATGTGAACACGCCTAACTTATAGCAGTGTTTCACCCCCCTCCCCCCCCCCTTGAGCTGGGTCGCACCGCACCGCGTCATGGCGCGCATAGTGTGAACGAGACTTATAACGCTCGTCAGGAGGGTTTCAAAATTTCTTGTGTGATTTGCTAAGCAAACACAATAGCGAGTTAATCTTGCTCAACTTGGTAATGTGTCTCATATGAGCGCCGTCCAAGCAGATTAAAAAAGGCCGGAACATAACAGATCAAAAGACGATACGCATAGCCGACAATAATATAGCATCATATATAAAATTACAAAGGGTTTGTGTCTTATTTTTCCGGTTTTGATTCACAAAATATTAGGATAAAAACATTCTGGAAGACTCAAGCACATAATTTACCTATTTTTCAAAAATAGCCGCTGTCAAAAGACGATTTTCTTTTCTCAGATAAGAATCAGGTTGCCATTACATGATTCCTAATCAAAATTGTATCCACCAAGCGAATGGATGCATTTTTGAATCCATTGAGATTGCTACGTGTACAACAATTCCCATCTTATATGTTCAGCCGTACATTCAGAGCTAATTAACGGTATGTTAACAGTATGTTAAACTCGCATCGCATGTATACACCACCTGGAATAATCCAATGAAAAGTTTGAGATAATTCATGGTGAATGAGCTAATATAGCTGATGTTTAACATTTATCAGCATCTTTTTATACCCAATGATTCACGGAATGGGCCCTAGTGTAACGGCTAACGATACAACTTACAACCCGGTGATTGGGGCTCGCTGCCATGCAGCTCTAAAGCCCGACGAACCATTCATCTATTCATTGATTTGTTATTTTTTTCTTTTATCAGTCATTCATTTATTCATTTATTAATTTATATTCATTCAATCATGCAGTCATTCAGCCATCCTTCCATCTATTTTAACTGACATACGAATACTCATATTAAAGGCCTTGTCCACTCCGATACCTGTTTAGTCTATAGATCAAACATGCATCGGAGATATATATATCTATTCACCAGGTGTCGCTTACCCTCTAACCCTTCGAGGCCTCAGGATGCATTAATTCTTAAAGCGCTGCATTTTTCTGTATCAACCATGGAGACCAATGTTTTTTTTTTAAATTTGAAATCATCATAATTCAGCTCTTTCCGATTCATTTGAATACCTATGTTATGGGTCTACGGTTATTATAAATATTTTTACTCTTACAGTGCGAACATTGACTTTAGTCGGCTGAATCAAAATCTGACGTCTCTAGACGTCAGATTCTGTCGACTAAAGTCGATCCCTGCGCTGTAAGGGATAGAGGATCATTGTGCATCTCTCAAGAATGACTTAATTTCCTGAAACCTATGCGTTTTAGAACTAAAATATACATGGAACTGTTTTAATAATAGCAATATTTTATTCAGTTACCACCCACCTCAAGTCATCTGCATCCACTGCGAGTCGAGCATTGCGACATAAATTAGTGACCGGCAGTGTATGCAGATGACAATGGTAAATTTAGGCTTGAGAGGGTTCATATTAAAGGTGATCTTTCACCTCTTATATGGTATGAATAATTATGTCCTTATATGGGGTGATTGGCTATCATGTGCCCCTCCCAGAGGGTCACATGATAGCCAATCACCCCATATAAGGAAACACTTGTGCCCCATCTTGTGGCAACTTTGATTTATTTGTCACAATTTTATTCATACTATACAAGGGGTGATAGATCACCTTTAAACAAAGATACTTGGAAATAATTCATGGAATGCATTTTAGTTATCTTTTATTGGGCGACAAAGTTAACGAGCTATCGGAAATCGATTGTTTAAAGGTGATCTATCACCCCTTATATGGTATGAATTATTATGTCCTTATATGGGGTGATTGGCTATCATGTGACCCTCTCAGAGGGTCACATGATAGCCAATCACCCCATATAAGGAAACACTTGTGCCCCATCTTGTGACAACTTTAATTTATTTGTCACAAATTGATTCATACTATATAAGGGGTGATGGATCACATTAAAGTACAGCTTAAGTAAGCATTCGGTCGTAGGAAAGTGTACATGGTTAGGGAATAAAAAGGGGGATTCTATGCATTTTAGACCAGATCCCTCTTTCCTGGGGCGTGTCTCGCCATTGACCGAACGGATAAACACTTTACCATTTTTTCTAAGTGTTTGTCTCTCTCTATGTCTAGTTTTGAAGATGCCCTGACGCAGATTTCAGCTGAGAACTTAACGTCCTGTAACATCCTCCCATTGGCGAGGGCAATCGATGGGAAACATTCTCTCCAGTGAACGCAATAGTGCAAAAGTAACGCAACAGTGGAGCTCTAGAAATAAATCCATCTGAATGTCGCCTATTCTAAAAGAGTACGCGGCGCTATTAGCTTTATTTGTAGATATGTATGTAGATATTTATTTGCCACATCTACTAGGTTATATAAAATCAAATTGTGGTGGTATTTTCTTTGTAATTTAAGACTGATCCAGCTACGACGTCCAGCCAACATTAAACCAGCATTGGGTCAATGTCCCGTGTTTGCTGGAAAATAAATTTTGTGAACTATCAAATATCTATATATATATATATATATATATATATATATATATATATAAAATTTGTACTTATTAATGCATTGAGTAACACATCATGTTTGTATAAATCCATATCGCTGATATATCCTCTTCTCACCAGTTGAAAAATACCACCGATCCGGAGTTTTGCTCATTTACTGAATATTATGCTATGCCCAGAGGTCAAAGCAATATGGATCGAAGAGGTGGTGCACTGTAACAGATTTCATCACGCCTTTGGTTTACGATCCATTTGATAAAAAAACGTCACCAGTTTGTTTCTGAAAGGCGGATGTGTGTTTTTTGTCTGTTTAAATTTTTTTCGAATGATACCTGAGCTGGGAATGCAATGCTCTGTGGCATCTCCTGATTCGCGATTTTCATTTTATTTTCACTATTATTCTCAGCAAAATGTCAACTTGAACAAAGCAATGCGACTTAATGCTGGCATGCTGTTGTCTATGTCAGCCCAACATCACAAAAATTGCATTATATTACACTATTTCCAGGGACGGATTTAGACCGGGTTCACAGGGTTCCGGAACCCTGTCTGCGTTTTCAAATCTATCAAATTAAAGGGTTAGAGACCTATAAAAACGGTAAATTTATTGATTTTTTGGGGGATGGGAACCCTGTCACCTTTTCGATGACAGGGTTCCAAAACAAAACTGATAGCCTATCTTTCTTTGTTAGTCACTTAGGCTGTTTCATTGATTTCAATATAAACACTAGCAGTAGGTGGTGTGGAATGGTGGGGGTAACACCGGCAGCAGACCTGTGTAATTAACAGTCACGTCAAATAACAATATGCACTCCTCTACAAAGCCAAAAGACAGTGTCCCTATCTGCTTACTTGTAATGTAAATAGATACTGCATTTTGGCTTGGCAGTATATGCCTACAAGTGCAAACAGGTTGTCATTGGGGACCGACTATTGCATAACATTCACACCACCCTTTGTTTCCGAAGACTTCAATAAATTAAATACACCTAGCTTTGAAGGCGCTCCTTACGTTGAACTTGTTCTGTTTAAATTTAGGTCACTCATTTTTATACTTTTTTGATGATATAGATCTGCTAATTTTCCAGAAGTTTTAATTTTCGCGAGGAGAACAAATTCTAGAATTTAAGAATCTTTAAGAAAATTATTATTATAATAGCGCTACCTAATATAAGCGAAATTGCCCACAGTGGGATTTAACTACAGTCTCTATGAAGACTCAACGACAATGTATATCTTATAATTTAACTGATAGTGCTTGAGCCTGAATAAAAATAACTGGAGAATGAAGTACATAATCAATTTGTATATTAATTGATCATATCAGTCAGTGATCGGAATGGTTTTGCTAGTTAGCCTACTACCCTAATGTGCTTGTATAACAATACCAGCTTGAGAGTCCATTGCGCCCGCTCAACTAGCACTGGATATTAGCCCAACGCTGACTCAACGTTGGCCTGGTATCTCCGGCGCTGACCCAACATTAAGCCAACGTTTGAGCAAAAGCCCGTTGGGAAGGCCGGCACGTGTCGTGGATAGTTATTTCCGTAATTGGTATTACGCAAGGGTGAAGTGGGCTACGCCTATACTTGTGATAACTAAACGATGTTTTAGTAAGTTACTCAGCCGTGAAAACTAAAACCGTTAAAAAGTTACATTCCACGACTCAGTAACTACATCTGCTAAGCCTAAATACGGCAGAGTTTTTGTTTTAATATTAAAAATTGTAGACTTCACGAAAAGTAGCGAAATCAGAAATTTACGAATATTTAAATCCTGAAGAAAATTACCATATATATATACATGTATCTGTGTAGGCTATAATTATTAATGGTTGGAACCCTGTCAGATTTGTTTCTGGATCCGCTCCTGATTTCTAACAAATAAATCATGATACTATTATATAATGTAATGATGTATTATGTCAGAAAGTCTTACTTTGTTAAGACTGCAATCCCCAGCTTTTGCAGCATATCATTCTGGACAGTCTGTAAAACTAATTTTAACCGATTAGATATCCTTTACTAGATATATGTGCTAGTTACATTTTTAATATGCGTTTGAATTTAGATTACCTTGTTTTTGAATGTCAGCACAAGCTTGGCTTATTTTGTATTTTTTGCACTGGGCTTGCTAGTCAATATTGTTTCACGTAGCTGTCCGCACTTATGACAATATCGCGACAGAATGAGTGGCGGTAATATAGCAGGGCACTCTTCATACCTTTGAACAGTTAAGATCACCGGATGTGTATTACTACGATGGCGAACAACAGGTCCGTCCTGGACAGTTTAGAGGTGAACATGATGAAGTGGACATGTATTTTTTGAGAAATAGCTTCAGCTTCTTCAATTTTTAAACATGCCTTACCGAAATATTTCACTTTTTCACTGTGGAGATTCTGTGTTTATTTAATAAATTGCATACATTTGATAAATGTCATTCATTTTGTTTTAAATATATAATATGATAATATGTTTTTATTTGTAAAGAGCAGTGCTGACCTATATGCTTATCTATCTCATTAAAAGGTTTTTAATAAATTATTAAATTGTTATTTGATTAACAAAATATAATATTTAGGATATTGTTTTGACATAAATGACACGATCATGATGAAGTATGTAAGTGCTTAACAAATATATTTCTGACATAGATATTGTATATACATACATTGAATTATTTCGGCTTCTAAAATGACACTTCTGATGTCAAGTGTGTTAAAGTATACTCCGCAATATATGTATTATTTGTACTATATGTACAGGAGTGTAAATATTAGGAAGGTCACAACCACCACATGATTATTATATTACCAGATCACATTCCATGCAATCTATGGCAGAATACTTCCTTCTTTCTACATTATCTGAAATGCTAACGCAAGTATGGAGAGTAGTTTAGAGGCGTCTGTGGTATTTTCATCAAAATTATAATCACATAATAATTATTATGGACTGAAATTCTATATGTTATAAGTTAAACCAACAAATACATTGCCTTTATTATTCTGTCACCATGTGCATGCTGGTCAATCACGCTATGTATTTGCATCCGAATGTTGTCAGTTCCATTATGCCCTATAATGATTTTAAGTTAAATATCCTATTTTAAACAATAAATATGATTCAGTTTGATGTCATATGTATGATGTCGAAGGGAAAAATGCTGGTCTTAAAAAAACAAAAAAAAAAACTGATAAAAAACAGAATGACCTGAAAGTGTGTAAACAAATATTCAGCTGCTTTAGCGGACATGTCATCTTCTGTTTCCGCCTGGTAACCATAACAACACATTTCCAGGATGTTTCCACCTACACATCTATAGCTGATCCGATTAGGAGTCATCCAGACATCTACAGCTTATATCTTTGTAGTTGTGATGTATCTAAGCACATAAGCTAAATGAGACAGCGCAACACTTCGCAACACCGTACTCCGTCTTCAAATTCATCATAATCTATAATATTGTAAGGGGCTTTCAATTAACCCTTTTAAATTTAGGCATGTATTAATGTAATTATTTAATTATTTATAAATTTATAAATGTATTAATTTATTAATTTGTTCATTTATTTATTTATTCATTTGATCAATAATTCATTTATTTATTTATTAATTTATTCCTCTAATTTATTCCTGCCTGCCTTATTCATGCCTTCATGATCTGACTTGGGTATTACCACATATCAGGACGGCTGTTGCTCTCGGATCTTATTATTTGGCTTTTTAGGGCCGGCTAGGGACGTTTCCGTCGCCTTTGTTATCAGACGAGGTGGGGCCTTATGGAGGATTTCAGAGTTGCTAAGTCAACTGATTTTCTCTATGAGGTCGGGAATGTTTTTCTTCGATTGTAACTCCTAAGTATGTGGTACTAACTAGGTCGTGAGTGAAATGGTATGAACTAAACAATATAGTGAATTAAAATAAGCTGTAATGTTTTGTGCGAGGGCCATACAGATAATAAATCACTAGTTAATTAAACAAACTTTATTGCTATTGTGTGAGTGCCATGTCCTGCGTGAATGGCACGCATAATTATTATCCGTAATTTTTATTCTTATTACAACACTCGATAATATGGATGGTTCTGATGCTATACTTTGTTGGCAGTCGACGAACCACCATGTCCGACTTTTATTAGTATGTATATATGGTGTTAAGGTGATATTACTGTTATTATGTTGTTAAATTTGCATCACTAGTCTATATCAGGGAATCGCCGAGTTCATAGCGACTGTGCTTGCATGGTCACATGGCTCGGAGCTACCTGTGTCGCAGATTGTCACATTGATTGTACTTGCATGATATGATATTTGATTTTTAAAAATATCGTGTAATTTTTTAACATTGTCTTAATACATTCTCAAATTACTGTAGCATAATTATGCACTTGTATATATTCTAGGTTTCTACGCTTTCCAGA